>JAVTVY010032509.1:0-138375 GCA_036873755.1 Hanleya hanleyi
CATTGCGGCGTTTCGTAGCCCATCATGGATGGCCAGTCACCATTATCTCGGATAATGGTACATCGTTCGTAGGTGCTCAGAACGAATTGAAGAAGCTTCTCCAGGAAGGCCGAAAGCAAATTCAAGAATTTGCTATCCTACATAAGGTGAAATGGAAGTTTATCACCCCTCTAAGCCCACACCAGGGAGGCTTTTATGAGAGCCTGATTAAGCAAACTAAACGTGCATTACAAGTCGCAGTGGGTCAACAAACGTTATGTTGGAATGAGATGTCAACTGTGTTCGCCGAGGTGAAGTGTTTGGTGAACTCTAGACCCTTGGGGTACTCGCCCAACGACCCGAATGATCCACAACCGTTGACTCCAAACCATTTTCTGCTTGGACGTGCCTCAGCGAAGATTCCCCAAGGACCGTTTGAAGAGTCGAGAAATCTGCACAAAAGATTTGAATTTGTACAAGCAATTGTCGGTCAATTCTGGAAGCGCTTTATCAGAGAGTATTTCCCAAAGTTGACACGTAGAGCAAAACGGGCGCTTAAAGGACGACAGCTAAGAGTCGGCGATATCGTCTTGCTGCCAGACCCAACCGTGTCTCGAGGCAAATGGGATCTTGCGCGAATAACTGAAGTTTATCCAGGCCATGATGGTATTATCAGGAACGTTCAGGTGCGAACGAAATCTGGTGTATACAGAAGATCGATTCAACGGTGCTGTCCGATTCTAGAAACTCCTGACGACCGACTGCCACCTTTTGGGCCCGGGAGGAATGTTTAGTAATGCGCGCTATATCACAGCTGTGCATCGAATGACGAACTGCTCCCTCACTCAGTCTGTGTGATGCAACGACCGCTCCTCGGTCATGTGACCAGTTCCGCCCAAGAGTTGAAAACAACAAGGACCACCGGTGTGCGTTCCAGCCAAAATCATCATTTTCGTGGAATTTATTGCTAGCCTGACAAATCGATGGAGAACCACTCTTCAGGTACAGAACATAGAATATTCTGAGCGTTGTGTCGACTTGTTGTTGACACACAATTATGTTATTAGCGTCGAAAAACATGCTGAACTGATACTTTCATTTTCACGCTCCCCGCCAATTCTATGGAACAGTCCTTTTATTAATGGGGGTGTACTGGTTTGTTATGATCGAAACTACGTTACGATATAGGTTAAATCCACCCCGATTTCAGTGATTCATGATTGAGATTAGATTGTGCATTTCTAATAATAGAATAATATTTCATGAGCACATTATATAAACGTTGTTGATTATGAAGTACATGCTCAGACCATATGGTCTCCCCCCCCCCCCTTCCCGTTCTCTCCCGGTTGTATTTCGCTCATGTGTTCAAGTTCGTGTAATCTCAACAGATTTATATCAGTAAAATGCAATGTTTGATGTGAAACAATTGGAGACATAATTTGTGCTAACATTCCTAACTGATCTAGAATACATTGAAGCTACATTGATTTGATATTGTAAAGAGCATGTGAGTCTCAGAGATGCAGAAGTAGCTATTTTTAGATTATTGCTAAATAAGGATGATGCAATGATAAATGCACTGACTGACCTTTTCATCTATCGAGATCATAATTAATTGATATTTCATTTTGAATTGTTATGATTTGTCTGACCATGATAATGGTATACAGTTTCCAAATGTAATTATTTCTATGGAAGACCAGTGATGTCATAATACAGTATTTTTGTATGGAAGACCAAAAGTGTCACACTGCGGTATTGAATTGAGAAAAACGCAAATAAGTGCAGAAGTCAAACATTTATGTTCTGTAACAGATGTAATCTGTGATTGTTTTCATTTACTGATCTGATTTATTGTATTAATATTTCAGAACGCTGAATACAGTGTTACAAGAAATTTCCATCGGTGTTGTGTCAATTTTATCCCAGTTGTTCCAGAAGTCAAACTCAAGAACATGTATGAACAAGCAATAATCATATACAGAAACACATAAAACAGACTGCTCCTCAGGTTAACTCAAACCTAATAATGATTTCAAACAGATGCATGATTGGTACATCAGAATCCCTGATGTGAACCCCGTTACCATAGAGTGAAAATTGTTCATATAGCAATTTATATCACTGATTCACACTTAAAAGTTAAAGATACATGTAATTTACTCAACTTGCCATATTGGTCCTTTGACACGACATTGTCTGATCGGTGATAAAGTATTATCCCATATTGTATTCCATGTCTAATCCGGCACACTGGAAACATTTCTGAACATGGGTACTGTATTACTTAGGCCTACAAATATGAAATTGCTGAACGATACTGCCTTTGTTGTTTTTCCTGACATGCTACTCGCGATTAACTATTTCTGTTTCGGGGTGGCTGAAATTTCATTCCATTTTGGGGTATGGAATACGGATCGCAGATGATTATTATAATCAGAGCTGGAGAGCTGGATTCGTCTCGAGTTTTGCAACAGTGATCACAGTGTGGGATGAAGTAGAAACATTGTTGACACTAAACACTATGCAATATTCCAATACGTATGAAAAATAATGTCCATTCTGTCTCCTTCTGATTTATATATGCCACTAAGGCTGAATCCCGTTCAACGCTGTAATGACGTAAGCAATCGTATTGACTCTGTTCAAAAAAATCTCCTGGTGCGCTACACATTCACAATTCAAAATACTGAATGTACCTTTGATCACACGGAGAACACAGTTGTTATTTCTTTCAGTGCTGCTCACATTAGTGCTCCATAAGTGTCACTTTTATTCTGGCAACATTGCTATGTATTTTGTTGGTGTGTCGTAATATGACCATACGTTTTGAGCGAATACTCTTAAATTCAAAATGTCGGCCATGTAGGGTTCCAGTGAAGAGCCAAAATTTGGGCTGGGAAAATCTTACAAAAAAATCGACCAAAAATGCATATTTGGAATATGACGTAACTGTGAAGTCTTCAAAGCGGCCATCTTGCAATTTTTTTTCACACTTTTTAGTTAAGCTGATGTTGTGAGAAGTTTCAGACCTCTATCTCAATGAGCAAAGACATATTTGGAAGGAGAGGGGTAGAGTGAAATGGCGCCTGGGCAGGCCTCAAATACCCTAGGCCTGGTTGAGTTAAATTGTTATGCAAATAATTCAATTAAAATGCTCAGTCGATTAATTCACAATACCGACATATATCTTCCAGGTCGCTAAAGCCCAGAAATAAATATCCGAAAGACATGCAGTGGTAATCATATCTTTGTTTGCAAATTGCTAAAGCTCTCTGTCGAACTGTGTGAAGACGACCTGGTTTCTAATTCCATGCATCAGACAGCACTATCCCTTTTGTACTCCGCTTTTCTTGACACATGTCGTCATGTAACTCGGTTGCACGTGTTTCAGCGTTGATGTTTCAAACAGCTTTTCGGACCGTTATAGCGAGACGCCAGCGCGAGTGAAACATGTCACAACCCTCAAATAGTTGCATCATTACGTCTATGAGACATGTTTTTGTGGAAAAATAGGGTGAAACATGTAGCATTATGAAGCATCTAACATGTTACCATCTCAAAATGAAACGTTAAACATGTTTCCTCTTTTTACAGTGTATCGTCGACTTCATGACAAAGGAGATGATTACAATTTCGACATCGAAAGCTATCCCTTTCTGGATAGTAATACTGCAGTGGGACCTGCATAAGGCGTATACATATCTCGCATAGTAGCTTTTGCTAGATCCTGTGCTAAATTTGACGATTTTAATCAACGTCACAAAACATTATTGATTGCAGAACTTATGAAACTACGGAGCCGTAAAGGGACATGGATTTTTTTTTTTAGCCCCTATTAAGTCGTTATAACGACTTATTAAGTCGTTATAACGACTTATTATGTCATTATAACGACTTAATTGACCAATGAAATTGGAGCATTAAGTCGTTATAGCGACTTAATAGGGGCTAACAAAAATTCCATGTCCCTTTTACGGCTCCGCATGAAACAGAGATACGGATTTGATATTTTTGGAACATCAGGTCTTGTCGGCATCGTTGAAATTGTTGAGCGCTTCTCTGTTACAGGAAACTAGCCAATGTTTAAGTAAGTTATGATGGCTTTTCCTTGAATTTGGTGCTCTGCTGTTATATTAATTATGTATTTGGATTATGGACGCGGAAATTCGTTAAAGGACGACAGCTGAACGACGGATTAGAAGCCTGTATTGTGGGTATTATGGGTGGTACAGGAAACTAAAAATGGTATTTACAAGATTTACCTGCAGGCCTTTCACACACGTAACCATTTATAACAAGAGCACAATAGTAGTCGTTCCACTTTCCGTCTGTCTTCATTTGTACACAGTCTTCCATCCCGTTATAGTTGTCCGGCTGTCCTAAAATATGTTAAATATCGTTATTCGTCAAGACTTGTTGGTCTTTGATATATGTTGGCATTTGTGGGAAGTTGATGCTGGGTCGACATCGGGTCTTACAGACTAGTCTTTTGTGTTAAGTGCTGGGTCATTCCTTGAAATGGGGTCACCACTAAGCACTTAAACTTAAGACCAGTGAATTTTCTCAAATATTACACTGATTTTAAAAACATTTATTCCTATTTAATGCCAGATACAAGTAGATATACATAATTAGATAACATCTTAGTTATATGTACGGCCATTACTTTTGGAAGACCATCGGTGTCAGCATATGAGGACACCCACGGACCCCACAAATGTGACATTGCAAACATTGCAAACATTGATGCTTTTGTTTGCACTGTGCGCATGAATTGCTAATAAATTTGACCAATAAAACAACTTAAGGATCAGGGGGAGGGTCCAGTTTCCAACACCAAGTGAAAAATCTCAATTCCAGATCTCTCATCAGAACACAGTAAAATACTGGTTTTACTTATCCCCAATCTTCCTTAGAACGTATAACACAAATACAGCCCCAACTTAGATTTCTTGTCCTGCAATATGTGTAGTTTGAAGCATGAAAAATATCACCTTCATAGACAAATCTACGAAGCAAATTCCTGATAAAATATACTACATAATACAATGTAAAATATATAGAAAGATGTCTCAACACTTTGTTGAGGTCCGACGAGCAGTTAAAATGACTTAATGTAAACAAATAAATTACAATTTTCATTCAAAGACCAACCACCTCTCTGACTGCAATTTGTAAACACAACATCCCGTACATGTGAGGAGGTCATATGAATCTCTGCCATGTGTGAAGAACTACTTTTCTCTGAGGTGGTGAAGTTTCATATTAAAGATGTAATAATACATCACTTTTTTACCCAATGAAAACAAGAAAGTGGCAGAGGTCAATGGTACTTTCTTCACAATTGTTGGGATTGTATTTGCAAATTGCAGTCAAGAGAGGTGGTTGGTCTTTGAATGAAAATTGTAATTTATTTGTTTAATTTAAGTCATTTTAACTGCTCGTCGGACCTCAATGAAGTGTGGAGACATCTTTCTATATATTTTACATTGTATTATGTAGTATATTCTACCAGGAATTTGCTTCGTAGATTTGACTATGAAGGTGATATTTTTCATGCTTCAAACTATACATGTTGCAGGACAAGAAGTCAAATTTGGGGCTGTATTTGTGTTATACGTTCTAAGGAAGATTGGGGGTAAGTAAAACCAGTGTTTTACTGTGTTCTGATGAGAGACCTGGAATTGAGATTTTTCAGTTGGTGTTGGAAACTGGACCCTCCCCCTTAAAGTATCGATCTGGCTCATGTCTTTCAATTTATTTTAGTTATCAGTCACCCTTAAATGCAGATTCTGGATGCATGAAACTCTCAAAATTCAGGTTGCGCGTGTAACGCTTGGTGTCCTCGTTTGTTACTTACCTTACCTCTTACCTGTCACCAAGAAAATGTCATTCAGTGGTCATTCAAAACTATTCTTGAGCTGGGCTAATCTTCTCTATTATCGATCCAAATATGACAGGATTTCGATGTGTCCTTAATAGCTGTAGTTGGAATATACTTTTATGTCTCGCTTTCGTGTCCTCTTTCATGTGGTTACACGCACCACCCTCGGCTTGCATTTTACTTTCTTTCTTTTTTTGCATGAATTATAATGTGCAGCAATGGAACCCAATATTTGTGACATGGCTGGTGGAGCCACTTTAGAGTAGGTGTCATATAATGAGGCAATTGCAAAAAATAGCGGGTAAGTAGTATTGTGCTATTTCGCGTCCTGATCAGTTACGTTTGCTACTTCGTTACATGTGTGACAAACAAATGTTGATTCCAGAAGAAAGAAAGTGAAACTAAGACCAGTCTTACATATAAAATGTTCATGTGCCATGATCAGTTTGATGGTAAATTCTAGAGTTTGATGGCGACCTAGTATGGTGATTTCACATGATGTATGCGAAAGGACACGAAACCATTTTTGGTGTCCATGTTACACGCACCACTTGATTGGATTGAGGCAGTCAATGCCACTAAATATGCTGACTAAGAATAGGATTAAATATTCTAACAATTTGATCATGTTTTTATTCTATTTGACACTTAAATTAACGTGTTATGTGGTGAATTTTGCATATAGTTTGGTGTCCTCGTTACACGCGCGACTTCACTATTTTATTTTTCTCTCAAATTGTGGAATATTATCCGTTTTCTTATGTTTTCCGAATCTCTGTATATCAATATTATCTCTGACTTAGTGCAGCCAGGAATTGACATCTTTTCAAAATTGGTTTGCATGTCACACTTTGGTACCCCCATTTCATGGAATGACCCTGCTGTCATTTTCATCTGACGACGATACAGCTCACCAATCCCCAGTGTACGAGTTGTCACAGCGAAACAGCTCATCAATTACTATACGAGTTGTCAGAGCAATTCCATCATAGCTCTCTAGATTTGTATCTAACACCGCTTATGCCGGTGCTAGGGGCCGTTAGGTCATATCATTCAAGTTGCCACATGAACAGGTACAATAAAAGCGTACCTGAGACACAAGATATATCACGAATCGTTAGATTCTTGGTATGTATTTTAGAATAGGCTAACCGGAAGACTATACTGTGAAGTCATGAGACTCTGTCAGTATGTCGGCAACTCTTCCCACTTTCCTTATATGTGTTGTAATATGTGTATCAGGGTTTTGGGATTCCACAACCTGTTTACCAAAATATAGTATTTGTCTTGTAATTAGTCAATTAATTAATTAAGGATTGTATACATCCAGCATTTTGTCTCACATCAGTTGCTTCTTCTGTAAATCCAACTGATATAAGATCCAACTACGGTTATCTTGATATTCATAATACAATATTTTAGAATAAAATGTTAATTAAGGAAAGGATGTGTTGAGTTGAATTCTTATAATGGCGTCTAGTCACATCTATTTTAATAATCTAATAATAAACTTAAATGGTTTTACTCGGTATTTTATTGTATTTTTCGCCTTTCGGCGATAACCACATCGACTTCAGCATGAATAAAGGCAACACAACGTAGATACTACGATAGTATATATCACTTTAAGTTTGTTTCATTAAATGAATCCTGGGTGTGGCTAAATGCCATTTTAGGGGCTAAACTTTCAACATTTGCTTATCAATCAGTGCTTTGTCACAATGTAGCATGAGATAGTTCTGTCATTCAGTTTCACACAGTATTGCATGGAGCTCAGTCCATCGCGACTCGGTAAAGGACCTGCTCATAATCTGCTAAGATATGGATGATCGCTATGTTGAAGCAAATGACATGGTAACTGGTTGCTACATCTAAGTGAACATTTTCCAAGAATGCGTGTTGATTAGGTTCGGTTTTGAAGTAATATATCGGTCTTAAATTGTTATAACACAGTGAGACATAGAGAAGTGTATACTATACAACATAGTGACCCGAGCTCCAGAGATTATTGTCAAATGTATTGTCCCTATTGTCGAGTTGACTCATTGCAGAGAGATGAACATGCGGCAATAGTGATTGTGTTTCAAGATTTGATTCCTATCTATTTGATGCATAGCTCTATCTCAATCTCTCTTCTCGGTGTGGTCAACATTGAGACACCGTCAACCGTGGACAAAGCAGTGACAAATAATATAAAGAGAACTCTCACGTAAAAAATCTACTGGTGGCAGAGATATGGTGTTTCGTAGTTTTTGCATGCTTTGATTTTTAAGCAGGAGAAGTAAAGTGCTTACTTATACGTTGTTCCCAGTTGCTGAAGGATACCGGTCTCCGGTCTTCCCAGATGAATACACCTTCCTCTTCTGTATCACTCAGTCCAATTGAGACGTAGTGTGGCGAGGAGGTTATACTTATGGAAAGGTTATGCACCAACTCATTGGCTGTAGATGAATGGATTGTAACCAGCATCCCACCCTGCTGTGTACACAGGTCTCTGGATTGTGTCCAGTTGATATTTTGGCCGGGGGCTATGGAGAACGCTTGGTAACATTTCTCTCCATACTGTACCCCGTCGATAGGACAAGCTGCAGCATCGAATGAGAAGTAACATTTTAGTTGTACAGTTGATTGCATTGTCGACAATCCAACTTTACAAGGATATGCGAGCGACAGGTTTGAATAGCTCGAAAAAATTAAAGTTGACAAATTACTCTATGTTCCAGGCAAGCGTGCTATTTCGTTTCATGTGCGATTATTCTGTAGCCACTTGTGATATTTGTATAATTTTGACGGCTGGATGTTTAGCTAGAGTGTTGTTTACCTGCTGGTGTCTCACACACATAGCCACCTGTATAATCATCACATGATACATCGTGCCACTTCCCACCTGCTTTCATTTGAGTACAGTCGTCTAGCCCATTCTTGTCGTTTGGCTCAGCTGAAAAATCAGTTAATGTTAATATTTATCACACTGCCATCACCAAATTCCCACGTATCATAGAATCAACGAATATCCCCATGTGCGTGTTATTTCTAGACCAGGTTGAATCTAGGCAAAACCGATACTCATTTTTATACAATCGATTACCTGCCCAATTGAGGAATGTCGCTTCACTGCCGTCTTCCCAGACAAACACCCTTGGGCTTGAATGAGCCATCAGCCCAATGGGAGTATTGTATCCATCCCTAATGAGTACGTCTTTGGCCAGATTGTAAACCCATTGGTTTGTGTCCGCTGAATCAATAACTGGGAGAATCGCTGCTTCCCTACCACACCGATCTCGGGCTACAGTCCAGGAGACTCGTTCGATAAAGACTCTATAGCACTTTCGCCTGTATGGTGTCCAGTTTGAAGGGCAGGGATCTAAAATGAGTGACATACGTTGTCTGAAGAATCATAAGAGATATTGCAGTTGCAATCTGTTTAACGTTTATAGGAAGTAATGCAAATGTTATTGTTCTTTACGAAACAGTTGGATGGCTGAAAGAATTTTGGTGAATCCTTTCTCAAGTTATCTATTCAAGACCAGATTGCGGGACAAACAAATATGAAGTAAACACACCACTTGTCTTCATCTTTTCGCACACCATTCCGTTATAACTAGTCCTGTTACACGGGTAGTCATTCCACTGTCCACTCGGCCAGTACATCTCCACACAGTCTTCGTTTCCATTTGTGTTGCTCGGCTCATGGACTGAAAGTGGGCAAGCTCACATTTGCAGAAGTTAGATTATGCAACTGTTCCTTCTACTCACACAAGTCAAACACAGAGACGCCTCCCACAGCAATCAACAATGGCGTAACACCTTCGCCCATTACCCCTCATATCCCCCCATTCCCTCTGGGAATGTTCGTGGATCTAGGATCTGCCATCCTGGACAGGTAGACTTATAAGTGTTACAGTATGTGAATGTACATGTTCATTTTCCGATATTGCATCCCAGTAAAGTTTTTATTGTGACTGTTATGAGCATTAATAACATATTGTATTACACGTTATCCCTGCGTCCCCTAGTCCACGGTTAAGAGGAATTACATACAGTGCCAAAGACCCTACACATAAAGATCGTATTATGCCACCAGTGTATGATATTTATCACAGATATCGATAAACTTTGAGTCGCAGGGTGAAGTGTACTAAACACCACAACAAAAGTAAGTCCCCCCTCCCCCACCCCCAGCAAGTAGTGTCATATTGTCAAAGACATTAACTAGATTGCGATGAAACGTCTCCCGCAGGCGGACCAAGCCGATGTTGAGTAACACTGATTATTCCACAGGTGGTTTCATGTCTGAATGAGCATGCGCAAAAGTTTTAAGATGTATTCAGCCTCAAAATGGATGGATTTTGTAAACTCCCCCTGTGTGTTTTTCAGCAGTGAAGATTACTAAAGCATCATATTGCAATTTGCGGGAATCCTCGACGGAAAGTGGGCTTGTATGGGGCGCCGATATTCCCGGGTGAAATTACATAAAGCCATTCAGAAGACTCCGGTCCGGCCAGTGGTTTTCTCTGGACTTAAAATGAATGACAACAGAACACACATTGATGCAGATAGCTTTTACTGTACGTACTTCATTCCAGCTTACAACATTGTGACGCTGTACCGGTGGCAACATGACAGAGGATATTATTCTGTAAATTGGAAACCGTCAAACATTCTCTTTTATACTGCTCCAACAAATGGGTACATAATAACAACTCATCAGACTTTAAGGACAATTATGACAATGGGACAATCGAATTGTCTCCAAATCAAAACACAGAACTCAAAGTTTGGGTTCCACCGGGTACAGCTTAGTGCATTTTACTTATCCATGCCGTTAAACCATATAGCTGAATACCAAAGATCGAATCTGACGCCTACTGGAAATACAGTTAAATATAATAAATATAATTTCTCACAGAAGTTAACTGACAATGCGTGACCCTACAGGTCATTTGATAGCATGTTTATATTACCAAAACAGTATTCAAAACGGAAAACAATTCCCTCATGTTAAACTGTCAGCCTCGAATATTACATGCATGTAGCCTACTGTACATCATACAAACCGATACAGTGTGAAAGCTTAAGTAATCATGAATTTTCACTCAAGGAAAAAGTTAATATAATAAAATTGGTAAATGAAAAGTCGAACTTTATGCAATTGTATGGTGGCTAAGAAGCCTACCTTTACGTGAAAATATGGTGGCTAAGAATCAACATTTCACATTATGTATTATATTTGATGATGGTGGGATCGCCATATATACAACGAATGCAAGAATATCTTGCCAGAGAAATTTGAAACTCTGCCCGGTTCGACGGGTTTTCTGTTTCGACATTGAGTGTGTGTCGTACGCGGAGACGAAAATGGCGTCACTGCGTGACGTATGAGTGACGTAGCAACGCTCACGAATCTGAATGATGCAGAGCTGCAGCCATGGGATAACGTCATGGGTCGTGCCCAAGGTTCGGTAATGTCGCATAGCATACGTTGGTAGAATGCATCACATGTGTATACGCTTGTTGACACGGCCGTGGAAAAATAAACGACATGCTATGCTGTTTATTTTTTAAAGATCAATTTCTACTATTTTCTCGTGAATGGTAGAAAAAAGTTTAGTTTTTTGTGGTCAAATGTGTCTCATTTTGTACCTGTTGTAACATATGTCACTTTCGCTGAGTTTGAGAGACATCGATTTCAGCCCATATTTGAGACTGATTACATCTTCAAGTAAGTCGCATTTCAAAAGTTGCAACAGAATTTTAATCACGATTTTTCGCCACATACGCTCAATTAATCACCAAATTGACACCTTCATAAAGTGTTACAGCAGTCAACAATGATTAAAACCAGGTGTGTTCAACACGACAGTGTATCAGTGTTCGCTACCGAGCTCGCATCCCTTTCATACACTTGCGACATTTGCGACATTTTGTCATCTAGCCTATGTTTATGTATGATATGACTGTCTTTTTGAGTTTGGTGCTAATATTGTTATATGAAACTAGCCTGTGTTTATGTATACTATAATTGTCTTTTTGAGTTTGGTGCTAATATTGTTATATGGAATAGGTCTTTGGATTATGGACGCGGATATTCTTTAATGGACGACGGCTGAATTATGAATGACGTACCAAACGCTTGTAATCGACCTTATCACGAGGTTAAAAGTTTGACGCTGACAAGCGGTATTGTATCGTGATGTATACAAGCCGTATTAACCATTGTTGATTACTGTGACACTTTATTAAAGGTCATACTAAATACCCCCATAGTACTTTGCATAAAAACAGACTTTGTGGTGGTTTAAAAAATAATATGGAAATTATAGAAATAGACAAACTTCTGAGCTCTACTCCACGTAAACATATTTAATGCACAAGCTTTCGACTCTTTGTTACTTCCAAAAAAATACGCTAAAGTGGGTTATATAACTTAAATAGATGGAGGGTCGAAAAAACGCATTGGAGTCTTGATCCCTGATCTCTGACGTCACAACCTGATTTCGATTTCGTCGTATCGTATCGTATCGTATCATAACCACAGATCAGCTATTTATTTCCAGTTATGGCTCGAGATTCATGGAGCAAAAACGCCTGTATTAATAAATTATTCCATCCTTCCTTCGTGACCAAATCACGTTCATTAAAGTTGTATATAATGAACACCACCACCAGGAACTAAGACCAAGATTCTTAAGCTTCTTCCATATCATTTTACTGGCAATCAACTGTACAGATAATCAGATAACGTAATTTTATATACCATGTTTTGTTCTGCAGTCTGTCCAACTCCAAGTCGCCATAATCGTCGTCGCCATGATCATGTGACGACTGATCCGATTCATACGGTTCATACATATATGGCTCCAACAATCCTTGGTCTCCGCCGTCGATGACGATGTCATCCAAGTTGATCACGTTATCACTCCAGCTGGTGTCCGGGCTATCGGACTCGTCAGCCTCACAGCCCGAAAAATCCAGAAAACACGCTTCTTCTTTTGCCGCCATTGTACCGCTACGATCTCATCAAGAGCTACAGCTACGATAATCGTAATCAGGTTGTGACGTCACAGGTCAAGAGGTCACGCCTGAAGTCGTTTGCAGGAGGCCATCCAAATTGGCTGTTTTGATTCAATTTTTCTAAACTTTCCTCGTTTCAGCGTGCAACAAAACAGTATATAATGTAAACTACCCACTTTTCTCAACAATTTAGCATCAACAAAGTGGTAGGATAGGGAAGCATTTGTTGACTTTGTGATTAAATGACCTTGTGGCCGCGAAAAATCGTGATTAAACTTTTCTTGCAACTTTTGAAATGCACCCGACTTGAACTTTGCGCATGCTCATTCAGTCATGAAACGACCTACGAAATTGGTACTAATTGTGCACCCCTGTTGGCTGACCTGTATCTGTTCTCTCATGAATATGATTATATGCAGGCGCTTTCAAAAACCGATCCATTCAAAGCTCGTTCCTTCTCATTCACCAAACGCTATATAGACAATCTTCTCACTGTGGATAATTTTTAATGACACAGTGAAGGATATGTATCCACTTTCACTGGATTTGAGGGAAAGTACAGATAGCCCTACCGGCACATCATATTTAGATCTATATCTCTAGAAAAATGAAGCGGGCATTCTCTCTCGTCGATCTTATGACAAAAGAGATGATTACAATTTCGACATCGTAAACTACCCTTTCTGGACAGTAATATTCCAGTGGGATCTGCATATGGCGTATACATATCTCGCCTTGTAGCATTTGCTAGATCCTGTGTTAAATGTGACGATTTTAATCAACGTCACAAAATATTGTTGCAGAAACTTATTGAACAGGGCTCTTCCGTCAAGCGCTTCCACACAAAGTTTCTCAAATTTGGCGATACATATCGCATGCTGATAGCAAAATACGAACGTAGCGTACAAGATTTATAGCGTTACGTTTCGTAACGTGTGTCTAATTCCGCTTAACCCGGGGCTAGGGGCCGTATGAACCCATGTACTTCAAGATCCTCATAGTGCTCATATGAACAGTCACAATCAAAGCGCGAGATATATCATTCTCTGGATGACGACTTTACAACGGTTATTATGGATTAAGAATACTGATCAGCGATACGGATTTTATATTTTTGGAACATCATGATGTCTTGTCGTCATCATTGAAAACTGTTGACCGCTTTTCTCTTGCAGGAAACTAGCCTATGTTTATGTATACTATGATTGTCTTTTTGAATTTGGTTCTAATACGGTTATATGGAATATGGAATAGGTCTTCGGATTATGGACGCGGATATTCTTTACTGGACGACGGCTGAATTATGAATGACGGACTAGACGCTTGTAATACCTCAAAAATCGAAAAATAAGTATCACTGAGGCCTTCAAAATACTGAAAATCCAAACAACTTTGAAGATGTTATTGTCTCTGAGTCCACCGTATTCTCGGGTTTGAATGTGAGATGCCGAGGGAAGTTTTCCTGTAGAGTCATATGTTTGCTCTTTAGCCGCCAGACGTCGTCAGTGGGACCGAGGACAATGAACATCACAGACTAGCTTCAACTGCTTTGTCACGGTATAGGGGCGAGGTCACGGTATAGGGGCGAGGTCACGGTATAGGGGCGAGGTCACGGTATAGGGGCGAGGTCACGGTATAGGGGCGAGGTCACGGTATAGGGGCGAGGTCACGGTATAGGGGCGAGGTCACGGTATAGGGGCGAGGTCACGGTATAGGGGCGAGGTCACGGTATAGGGGCGAGGTCACGGTATAGGGGCGAGGTCACGGTATAGGGGCGAGGTCACGGTATAGGGGCGCGGTCACGGTATAGGGGCGAGGTCACGGTATAGGGGCGAGGGCAGAGATTTGTGGAAGGGTTCAGCAAACGATTGCTATTATTTTGATTTATATCTGAACAAATCCTGTCTGACATTTTTAGTGATAAGCAGGTTGTGACAAAAATCAACGATCAAAGGGAGGACACCTTGCCTGTATCAGCCTTGCTGGATATTGCATAGTGGCATACATAAGTTCCATATCGGAAGGTCTTTTTTTTTAAACTGACGCCAAAGCAGCTATGACTACCCAGAATTATAGAATAATTGACCAAATTAGTCTTAAAAGTTTCTTTGCAAGCTTACAAAAAAACAATTCAAATGAACCAAAATTTTTCGATATAAATGGTGCAGTGTACTATAACTTCTCGAAGACTTACTGTGCAAACGCCACCATTTGATATCTCTCTCAGATACCACCCTAACCCTGGATCCTATTCAAAATTCATAAATCTACCTCAGAAATATTTTCTTACCAAGAAATATGACGGTCGACAAAATAAAATAAATTGCGTGACTGACCTATACATTCAACAAGAACAACAACACTGAAATGTGAGCTCTTATTCAACAAAATACACAAACTTCTTCGGACGACAGAAGTGTGCACTACACAGATGAGAGATTTATATCTATCAACTGTGTCAAGTGACTTGCTTCCTAGCTGAGATAGAAAGTTGACACCAAAATAAGAATGTCATTTCCATATGTATGACGTCATCAATTTTTCTTATTCACCCTCGTTTTAAAATACTGTGCCGAGCATTCAAGTGAATAAACGTAACGGCACGTAACGGGCATCCATGTCGGTAGCCCTACACTTTATGATCAGCTTGTAGTGTTAAATCTTTGTATCATAGCAATACTTCAGTGGAGGCGTTGATTTGATACAGTTCATCATTCCTACTTCGCCACAGAAGCGTGGAAATGGACAACACCCCGAACTGAGTTTTGTGAAGTTTCTCTGTGTGGTTTTGTTTGATGTTATTCTGTAAGCTCACAGATCGTCTAACCTACTTGAGGTACGAGAGTAATACCTACCCTCATATGAAAATACATCTACTTACCTTCCCAGTTGGTTAGGGAAATCGGACTTCCGTCTACCCAGACATATACCCCTTCCGCTTTGGCATCAGTCAGACCGATTGAGACACCCCGGTCGTTGAGATTCCCGCGACTGATAATGTTCTCCGAGAGATTGTACACAAGTGCGTTGACTGCTGCTGAATGGATTGTTGCAAGTGTTCCACCTGCCTGGGTGCATAACTCAGCAGAATTGGTCCAAGTTATGTTCCGATCATCTGGTCTGAGAAATGCGCCGTAACATTTCTGCTCATATTGTATCCAGTTGACAGGACACGTACCTAAAGATAACAGAAACTGGTTCATGGGTGTGTTAACGAATTGCTTCAGACTGACAAGGATTGGGCTATTGGCATCAACTCGGAGGCACGCTTGCTCACTTCACCAAGGGGAATGACTTAACGGGCATATATTTCAAGTTGTGTCCTCGATTTCTTTCATCTTATGTGCCGCTCTAAATACGCTTCGTCAACCGCGTAACCAACAAAAAATCACAAATGACAATGGCAAACGCGTGACTTCATGTGATGACGTACAGATCTCGTCAAACTGGAATCTGGACCTCGAATAATGCTGCTTATATAGTATATACTTATGTTAGAGAGTCAGATTCTCGTCGCGAGCTTTGAACAAAGGACATTCTCTCAAGTGTGATAGGCTAAATTTTTCTCCAATTTTCCTAGCGAGTCGATAAAAGTACAGGATTTATTTTTATTAATTATAGTTGTCCAATTGAGTGAGTGCATTCTTGCTAGAAGATATCCTTTGATACAATGAAGTTTCTATAAGAAGTAATATAAATCGAGTATATGTTCACGCGAGAAGGTATATGCATGTTCACGTGCTGGAATCGTTTTGGGTAAGGAAAGTAAAACATGTAAACCAGTTAGGGTGCACTCCACACTTGCCACGGTTTCGCACAAAGTGGCCCCTCCCTGATTTTATAATAAGGAAGGTCGCTCGATTTTGACAGCATGGTAATTCTTCTTACCTTTCTATTAACTGATATCTATAGTATCACTCTGCTGGACGTAACCATTTCTTCAAACGAGGATATAACAATTGCTTGTTGATCGCACCCACTAGCCACTACAGAGTTAATCGTGTCCGGAATTGACTATCTGGCGAGCCAAAATCCGCACTTTTTCGGGAAGCGAAAATGATGGTTCCTTTATGGCGATAAAATTTTACAAAAAACTAGTAGGTCGACCCCCTGTTTTTTTCGCCATTTTAAATTGTCCTTTGGACGGGAAACACTTTAACATACATAAAAAGAAAATCATTTCGTACGTTTTCTCTGGGTTGCGGGTAGAATTTGACACATTTTCATATATTTTATGGAGTTTTTCAGAAAAGTTGAAGAAGGCTTAAGGAGGATTGCACGTCTATCCTTTTCAATTTCAATAGCTTACAAGTCGCCTGAAATAATGGCACGAGTGTGCCTATTTAGAAAATATATACTTTTACGGGGGTTTTGTTAAAGATTTTACATCTATTTATGGCCGAAGATCCGAACTCATGCCTGTTTTAGCCGCACATCATTTAGGTGTGGAATGCACCCTTACGTAAATATAAATTACAAGCGTCTAGTCCGTCATTCATAATTCAGCCGTCGTCCAGTAAAGAATATCCGCGTCCATAATCCAAGACATATTCCATATTCCATATAACAGTATTAGCACCAAATTCAAAAAGACAATCATAGTATACATAAACATAGGCTACTTTCCTGCAAGATAGAAGCGGTCAACAGTTTTCAATGATGCCGACAAGACATCATGATGTTCCAAAAATATAAAATCCGTATCGCTGATCAGTATTCTTAAAGGTATGTCTGGAGATAGCATCTATATAATTGCCGTGTCTTCAATTACCTTGGGTTAAATCGATGGTAGAAGCATCTGGGCTGTATAGGAGTTCTTGCAACAGCATCACGGCGGTTATCATCTCAATTCTCATTGTCTTCTATTAACTAATATTTCCAAGATATTAAAATATTACGTGACGGAATAATATAAAGTTGACTAGAATCTCAATGGAACATAAACATGTAGAGTAAACTGTCTTCCTCCAGAGTGTCCCTTGTCAATACACAGGTCAGTGATGATACTAGTATATAAGTATCGTATGTCGAATAAAATGATAAGTAAATGACATCGAAAATGAAATTCTCAGAAAGATTTTCGGCAGTTACCATAACTGGTTAATCTTTCGACATTCTCAATATTATAGAAGTTGCACCATGGCATTATAATGTCTATGGTTGCACTAGCAATTGAACGATCTCGTTGTTGTCATAACAAAAGCTTTGTAAGTAGGCCTTCAAATGAGTTTCTAATAATTCATTAATAAATGACACAGAAAGGTTTCGTAAACATGTTACAATAGTATAGAAACCGGATTTTCCAACAACAGTTACAACACCGCGTGAAAACGCAAGTTTCCATTTCCGGAAACGTGTTGGAAACTGGTGTGAAAACCGTGTCGCCACAGTTTCCAATAGGTTTCCGTTGAGTTTCCGAAATTGGAAACTTGAGCCATTCGCACAGTGCAAGTTTCGATAAATACAGGTCGTTTGAGCGCTTGATCAATCACATTTCGCATGACATGATAACATCTAAATTCTGTGAGATCTCACATTTGAAATCAATTTATACATAGCTATCCATTTCTGGACAGCAATATTCCCCTGCATCTCGCCGTGCAGCATTTGCTGGATCCCGTGCAAAAAGCGATGATCAACGTCGCGGGATAATAGTACAGAAACCTGCCAAACAACTCTCTGTCACCAGACACCTCCATTCTAAGTTTCTCACAGTTCTCTGATAAATATCGTACACCGAGAGTAAACGAGTGTGCATGTTTTTTAACCTGTGTGTACCTCGGCTTACTCGGGGCTAGGGGTCGCTTGAACGTCATGTGTTTTATATCCCATGGCGTTCAAATGTACCTGCTCAATGAAAGCGTGACTGAGATAGATCGTATGCTAGAAAATGACTTAGAAATACATTTGATTGAAGAATACTGGTCAGTGACAAGGACTTTATGTGAAGATGATGTCTTGCTTTCATCACTGAAAACTGTTGGCCCCTTCTCTCTCTTGCAGGAAACCGTTTTGTTGTTTTTATATAATTTATACATATTTGAAATTGATGCTGGCTGTCGTGCGAACAATTCTGTGCAGACATCGATAGAATTTTTAATGTCTGATCTAACGCCTATTTGCCTACATTTGAGATGCATTGGGTACCGTACATGTACATGTGATTCACCAGCTTTTGTTGCTAACTTCCCGAACGATGCTCAGATTTAGCCCTAATAATTAAACACAATCTACAGCGGTGGTGGAAAAAGATGATTTTGTTTGTGTCTGGTCATTTGGACAACATGAAGATTTTGGAGTAGATGCATTCATACGGCCTATAGCCCCGGCTTAAGCGAAATTGGACACAAGTTACGAAACCCAATGCCACAGTATTACGTTATCGGCATGCGATATATGTCGCCAAGTTTGGGAAACGCTTAGTAATAGAGCCGCTTCGTAGTATAGCCCTTTTTGACAAATTTCCGTAATGATTTGTGACGTTAACTAATTTCGTCACACTTCATACAGGATCTAGCAATTGATATCAGACGTGATCCCACTGGAATATTACTGTCCCCAAAAAGTTTACGATTGCAAAATTATAATCATCCCTCTTGTCTTGAGAGAGAAGGCTCGCTTTATTTTTATAGAGATATAGGTCGGAATATGATGTGCCCTTAGGGCTATCGGTAGTTTCCTCCAAATCCAGTGAACGTGAATATATATCCTTCACTGCGTCATTTCTATAGCGATTATACACAGCGAAAAGATCGTCTATCTATAGCTTGATGAATGAGAAGGAATGGGCTTTGAAATGAACGGTTCTTGAAAGCGTCTGCATATAGCCGTGTTCATAAGACAGTCAAAATGGAGCGAGGTTGTGTAATAAAAACAACAATAACAGAACCTCGACAGTTCACTCGGTCTACAAATATTCCAATAAATAATTAACCCTATTATAAAAGAGTAATTTCCCGGAACTCTTTCCGCAGTGAGCTTCGTCCATATATTCTGTTCCGTTCGTCACAACAATTGTATAAAAATGGAATTTCCAGGAGCAGTTCTGAAGGATTCTCGATATTACAAACAAACTATTCAGGAAAATCAATTGCTGTTATTTTCATACGCACATGTCATTCACCATGTTTTTTTCTACGTAAAGGAATACGCCATATATGGTGTGAAAAAAAAAACCATTATGAATACACGAAGGTCGCCATGCTATATTAACTAGAATATCCAGTGTATGGTTCCCAGAGCAAAAGTAACTTGATTCACCACACCAAAGGTTTGTTTACGCTTTAGCAACATTCACGATATAATTATAGCAACTAGTGCTTGGAAAATTTAGTCAAGTGTATGGTATTATTTGATATCTTTATTCAAATCGGTTTCTGTTCGCGTCAATACCGATAGTTGCATAAATCACATGTTCAACAGGGCGTAGAATCTTTCACAATAAAAACAATTTTCTATGAAGGGTTCCGTCTTTAACTGTCACCCGGATATTGTTGACCCATAACAACACACGTGAGTTGTCCCTCTCAACACATATGTGTTACATGTATTCATACATACATCCAATTCTGCTTGATAGGACTGAAAGTCTGTAAGTTTGTGTTAGAATATATCGCATGCTGGCGGTTGGGTAACCTCTGCAGTCGACAACCTATCAATTGTAACTGCATATCTAATCGCTGTATTGCTCATTCTCAAGGATGTCCGCTGGTGGTAAATCAAAGTAATTAACTTTTTGAATAATGTGTGTTGTTGCATTCATAATTGTGTAATATCAGGAAAAACAAAGAAAAAAATATAGGTTGGTGTGCATTTTTTAGCTGTAGGCAACGTTAAGTGGACTGACCCATGCTCAATTTGATAACCCAAAAAGCATAGGGAATAGCCCTAGTTTTGAAGCATATTCATGAAAAATCCATATAAATAGTATTTAACTTTCTCTTATATTCTAACTGATTGCAGATAATCACAATGTGTATCAAAATTTAGCAAAATGAATGGATGTTGGTGTGCAAAATTCTCGGCTAGAAGGCTTTTAAAGGAAATCCCCATCTCTTAACCTAGGGAAGGGGGATAACCCAATAGAAAAACAGGCACAATGGCTGCCAAAGTTAAAACCCACCAGCGGACATCCTTAAGGGGAATTAGGACATTTTTGAAATTTTGAAGTCATTTTTTCGAATTACTTCAAAGAAATAGTCATATTTTCTTGTGTTTAATTGTGTTTCCTATCTTTCTGAGATGAAATAATGCACCCTTGATAATTGAGTGCCTTTTTGAAAATTTCAACCTGACAAACAAAATGTCAAAATCTCTCAAGTCCCCCTGATTCTTAAGTACTATTCTCTGTCCCCTGTTTAAGCTTTTGTGGTATCAATCAAACTGCCCAAATGCAAAGTCAACCCTATACGTAATATATACACTATCGGTGTATGACCTACACTAATCCACATTGTCATGATGGGGGAAGTCACACTGTCACGTTATCACATGGCGTGCTATATATGTGCCTGTTACTATGCACATCTGTAGCACTATAGAGTAAAAGGAAAGCTTTTGGAAACATTTTAAGGAGGATTCGTATTCGAAAATCTGATTATTCAAAATTTCTCTTTGCGATTTCTCCCCAATGGCTTAGACCATGGTCATGAAAATTCACCCACTTGTCAATCGCGTCACAAAGGTGATATTAGAAGAAGAAACATGAAAAATAATAATTTCATATTTACGCTTATTTAGTACGTAATTTTAGTCAATGGGAATGTCAATAGGGCTTAACCCAGTTAAGCCTAAGAACCCCAAATGCAGCGTCAAATTCATCGACAAGTGTCAAACAATACTAATGGACCAGTGAAAACATTAACCAAATCATTTTCCATTTTAATCTTTCATATTCCTTTATTGTTCAGGTGAGTTTGACTTTATATTGGGGTAATTTCACGCCGGTTGTATTGTGTCACACTTTAATTTGACATGGTTTTTGCGGTTCTTATACTTAACTGGGTACGTCCGATTGACAATGTCCATTGACTAAAATTACGTACAAAATAATTTCGGCTGATTTTCGGGTATAAATCCCCCTTAAGTTGGCCAACTATGTATCAAAGAGGATAGTCGATTTCGTGAATGCTCATACGAACGGCACTAAGAAGCTGAACACATGATTTATTACGGTTTTTACAACAGCGTGAACTTTCAATATTAGCATATTACTTTTAGAATAAGAAAGGATTTCGAATGTTCATTCCATCGCAATGAAGACATTTTTCGGCAGTATGTGCATTTGCTCATTACTACGGTTGTTAGTCGAGCGTGGTCTTTGGGCAGAAGCCGTTGTCTTTTGTTGTCTGTGTTTAGTCCCACCCAATTAACTCAGCTGCCTTTCCAAAGAAGGAGTGTCGAGCCGCAAATCAGAAAGCAAATTTACTCGGATTTTAGTGCTGTTAATTGTTGCGTTTTATAGTATCCTGTTGTCTGTTGAAGTACATTGCAGTGTAGAACGGGAACGGAACAATGCTAGACAAAGTCTTTGCTGCCATGAAATTAACATTCGACGATGTGTCTTAAAGTAAACGCCCACGCTCCGGTGGGCGCCCACGCCCAGTGCCGTAGACAAAAAAAATCGGTGTTTCGTCTTTCTAAATCAAAATCACCAGTCATATAATAATGTTCCGTCTTTCACTAACGAATTAGTATAGCGAGAGTAGTGATCATGAAAAATGGCAAAAGGATAATTCTTTACAGTTGCAACCAATTTTATTTTATCCTGAGAATAGAAACAATTGATCATTATCACTACACAGTATATACCGGCTTGCTGAAACCAATGCACGATGGCCCAACTATACTATGAAATTGAATTGTGTTTACTAAATGTCATGGAATGAGTGCAACTTTCCAATATTACCTCTCCTTCCAATTGATAAAATATATTATATATGCCCTTGGTATATTCAATATGGAACGAGCTATTCTCTTTATTACGTGATCAATATACAAGAAATCTCCTCTATTTTGCACATTTTCAAGGCAAGGATGAGCCGAGATGCAGTGCATATAACCAGACATTGAATTTAAATTATTTTAGAAACGAAAGCAGTTAACTTGGTGATTCTAATCAACAAGGGCTGATCGAACAGATGTTCATTGCAATTTTCCGCTTGACGAAGAGGCCAGGCAAGGAAATGAAATCTAAAATACAACGCTTTTCTGTCCGGATCGCTATATAATACCACACCAACTGTAGTCTCCATACGATAAACACGGTCAGTCTCCACGTTTCGTTTAACATGCAGACTCACACGCCCATAAAGGGAAGCATTTAATTGCTTGGTTGTTGTGTTTTACTACCCACAATATCGTGAAGCAAAGGTACTTTCCAAGGTTAGCTATCAGTTCCGCAGTGTGCATTTCACCACGTACTGTTATGGACAACAGCAGAATACTGCCGAACAGATTCTTCATTGGGATGGAATGAACAGTCGAAATCCTTTCTTATTCTAAAAGTAATATGTTAATGTTGAAAGTTGTAAAAACCGTAATAATTGTGTGTTAGTCCTGGGGCTGATTTCCAAAAGGGGCAAAATCCGAAGTTTGCAGCATCTTTTGTTTTGTGATAATTTTGTCTTTTTGTACACTATGGGTTGATGATATCAAAACATTCAAAAAGTGCCCGAAAGACCTTTACCAGGCAATTGGACCTTATGTGCAGCACAATTATGGCGGAATTCAGTTCAGTTCTTTGGCTAGAATGCATTGAAGTCAAATTTAGAAAGAATGAATATCGCATCGGATGTTTATATTTCAATCATTTGGTTGATTATACAATATTGTTGTACAGTTTTCTGTCTAAATATTGAAAGGCAAGAAGAAAAGAGCAAAACTCGGACCAATTGTTTGTATTTGTAATGGATATAACCACAAAACAGAACGGGTTTCGCAAAATGGAAACTAAAGAACATATTTGATATACAGATATATTAGTTGCTCAGAAAATCACACAGCATATTGATAAAAATAGTTATAGCATCCGTAATTCAACCTTTTGCATTCGACCGCACTGCGTTGGCTTAATGGTTAGAGCGTCGGCCTCGTAAACCGTAGGTACTGGGTTCAATCCCAGACCGGGTCATACCAAAGACTTTAAAATGGAACTTGTTGCTTCCTCGTTTACGCTCAGCATTAAGCGGATAGAACAAGGACTGGTTTGCTCTGTGTCAGTATTATGTGAGTGAGTGGGGTGTCATGTCTGCCTTCCATGGGGCAGCATTATAAAATGGCAGCATTAGATCTGCTCTGTTACAAGTAGATACCGAATCGCATCATGGTCAAGATATTTAAATTTTTTAATTTGTTCAGGTTAGGTTCAATACTTCAAGGTTTCTTGCTCAGAATATTCTTCTCCCATATGTTTAACATTTAACGATACAGCTCACCAATCCCCAGTGTACGAGTTGTCACAGCGAAACAGCTCACCTACCAGTATACGAGTTGTCAGAGCATTTCCATCATAGCTCTCTAGATTTGTATCTCATATCGCTTATGCCGGTGCTAGGGGCCGTGTGGTCATATCATCCAAGTTGCCACATGAACAGGTACAATAGAAGCGTACCTGAGATACAAGACAGCACGAATCGTTAGATTCTTGGTATATGCTTTAGAATAGGTTAACCGGAAGACTATACTGTGAAGTCATGTTATGTTCTAATTCGCCTAGCTCAAACGAACATAAAACGTTTATCATTTACAACAAACTCACTATATCATCTTCAGGGATGCAGCCACCTCGAACCTTGACCGTGTCCGTTTATTACATTAGCTACAGCGAGATAAAAATGGACAAACCATTCTATAATAGGTCTACAGTAGAATAAAGTCCACACGGAAAACCATTGTTCAGTTAAAATCACTTGTGATGTTTCTTTAAACGTAAAGTTCGAAATATTTGGGTACGAAACATCTGCCTACTGCCGGCCAGGAACAACCCCCAGCTCCAATCAGCCTTTCATGGGAGGAAACTTGCCCCCAACCCAGTGCAGCCCGGCAAACCCCTTGGGAGTGGGGCGACCCAGATCATCCAACGTGCTCCTGAATAACTCATCCCAGTTGCGTTCGTGACAGCAGCGACACCGCAGCGTGTTACTGCCCACCCAGGTATACGTCCTTCACCGAAAGGCCTAGCGTGCGGCCCTGTTATTCAACTTCTCCACATCTCTGCAACAGACCGCCCTCCTGACAAAAACAAAATGATGAAAAAGAACGCAAGAAGAAAATGTACTCTGCACCTCAATCAATCAACCCCCAACCCCAGTCAATCCATTCCCAATAATCACTACTCTCGCGATACACGACAGCTAATGTACACGGTCAATGTATGTAGCTTCGAATGATTACAAACTAATTCTCTCATCTTATATATGGCACTCAAGGCGCCAGCATTCTTTCCCGCGCCTACCCAAGCAATACTCCTGTCTATAACCAGACACTAGGCGCCTGAATTATATCATGCATTACCCCAATTAGTACTGTCTATACACTGGGCTCTTTGCAATCAACAACTTACAATACACCCCCCCCCCTTTTAAGCTGTTATAGCTCGCCTGTAACAACAATAAATATATTTATGTTCTAATTCGCCTAGCTCAAACGAACATAAAACATTTATCATTTACAACAGACTCACTATATCATCGTCAGGGATGCAGCCACCTCGACAGAATAAAGAAAGCATTGGGAGTAAGAAATATTACTTGAACAAGGGAGTATGGAGAAAACAATATGTTACTGATGGTGTATTTATTGTTTAGCCGAAAATTATTGTCAATTTTTTTTTTTTTTTTTGAATCCTGTTTAAATTCCCAAACACAGAGATACACTCAAACGTTGTTTAAGGTCGTCCTTGACATATCCATCCTTAGCTTGATGTGATCTCCATCTACCGTGTTTCAGAAACAATCTGTCTGGCACCCCGGCATTAGCAGCGGCTGATGCTCCACCAGCGCGTAAACTATGAACTCCAAATTTTTTCACGTCTAAACCAATACTCTTCAGCTTTTCCAGAATAATTTCCCGCACCCTCGTGTGCGATAAAGGCCCCGATTTCCGAAGTTTATAACTGCCAAGTTTTTTGAAGAATGTCAATTGTCTGAAAATGTATTCCGTAGAATCATGTATTAACGCCGCTTCCAAACAGCGCCGGAGCATTGCGTAAGGGCAGGTAACTCTATCCGTTTTAGCAATAACAACGGGTTTTCCATCCCTATATATATCAGTCTTACTCTTAGGAATGAAGAGAACAAAATGACTATCAGAAAACTCTATGTCCGATCTTTTAATCTCTGCCAGCTCCGAAAATCTAAGAAAACCTGAATAAGCCACCATGCACATAGTAACTACGCGTAAGTCACTTAGGTTACTTTGACTGTTAGCAAAATTATGAACTAAAGCCTGGAGAATCTCTGATGTTATGGGTTCTTTCTTCACAATAGTGTGGCCAATTATCCGATGACAAGCTTCCTTCACCAATCGTAAGAAATTTGATTTACATGGTGATTCCAAACCTGCTATTTCATGTGCCCAATTAATGCCATAGAAAACCTCGTCGATTTTCCCAACGGAGCAGCCCCCTTGTACCCCTTGTACCAATGACAAAAGAAACAGGCCTACATGTGAATCTCTCGCTGGCAGTGTGTCAATCTCGCCAAAATTGCCACACCATGTACTCCACTGATTGAAGCCTCTCTTGTATTTTATTGTCGTATTTTCAGCTTTGCTATGCAATACCGCCTCGGAAAGATCCTTGGTCAGGTTCCTCAGTACAGGTGACGCAAACGCACGCAAACTTTGCCAAACGCCACTATAAAAAATACCTACAAGAGAGAAGAGAACGAAAGAATACTGAACAAATCTCTCACAATAAATTCATAACTGCCCCTCAATCGTTTCAGTGCATTCTAGTGGATATAACCGCAAATGCATAACAATCAAAAAACCAAAAACAGCAAGCATTTCAATATCGATCTCACTCCCAGTGAATAACTCACCATTCGATGATTACGTATCGCACGTTGTTGACAATACAGAACGCCCATTGCTCACCTTATATCTCGCCAAGCGGTATATGTCTCGCCATTCAGCATATATATGATAGTAACCTTTGTCCTGACCATCATCATATCTCTTTTCCCCCTTCAACATTGCCAAGCGGCATAGCTTTTTTCTCATTGAGCATTACCAAGCGGCCTAGCTCTTTTCCCATTTTAGCATTGCCAAGCGGCCTAACTCTTTTCCCATTCAGCATTGCCAAGCGGCCTAGCTCTCTTTCGCTTCAGCATTGCCAAGCGGCCTAGCTCTTTTCCCATTCAGCATTGCTAAACTGCCTAGCTCTTTCTGATTTACATGATTTAGTACAAACAATAATGAAGGCGCCATACTGTTTCAAATACATTGTTCTAATTCAAATACATGACATCAAATAACAGCAATTAATGCAAAGACGCTCAATAAAAACATCTCCAATTATTATATCCTACATATTAATGCATATCCGTACTAATGCGTTGTAATGAATTAATTATTATAATGTAATGTAATTATCATGATAATTTTCTGGCATCCAACTTGACGGCTAAAACTGTGCTAGTAAAGTATGATGATCCAAACAGGCTATTCTTATTGCAACCCTGTTGAAAAATCCAACCATTCTCTACAAATTCAATGATTGTGACAACATAAGGTTGTTTCAAGTTATACGACCTAAATAACAAAGGCCAAAAAGGCGATGACGGCGATTTTGGCACAATCAATGTACCTATTGTTTTTGAAACAATCACGTGCCTCACAACTCTTGCTATCAAATGAATAGGGGGAACCAACCAGTTGTTTTCACCAAACCAATTTTCAGAGAAAGCGTCAATGGCTTCTGAATCAGGTGCCCAAAACTTCGAGTTGAAACGCGGTAATTTTTTGTTTCTTGAATTAGCAAACCGATCCACAGTGTGTGGACCCCAGAATGTGTTGAGCTGTGAAAAAAACTCCCAGGTGACCCCCCAGTCATCGTAGTCAATCATTTTACTGAAGTAATCTGCTCTCTCGTTCAGAGAACGAGGAATCCACTCAACTTCCAAAGTAATATTATTTTGAACACAAACAGAAAATATTTCGAGAGCGATGACTTGTAGATCTTGTTTCATATTTCCTACATGCACAATGGTAGAACAACCTTGATTATCAGTATACCACTTCACCACTTTATCCGAAAAAACACCAGCGTAAGCTGATAGCGCTAAACAAATAGCTTTCAGCTCTCTCCATGTGGAGCTCTTACTCCTTTCACTATCCGACCATGTAGCATGGAATACTTTCTCTCTCTCGTCTACTGTAACCGCGGCGCATGCGTGATTACTAGCATCTGAATACACAATTTTACTTGGAATACGATACTGAAACAGCTTTTTACAATTTAACTTTCTAAGGTTCCTCATCCAGAACCTCAGTTCCAAAACCGAGTTTACACAATAATCCAGAGATACATGCTGGTCCCAAGACTTTCTAGTAATTACACGGATATGGAGAAATCTAGTCATGAGCCGTACTAGATTTCCCAGCACTATTTGCATGGCCATAAGCTTGCCAATTATACCCGCTAATAGCCTAGGTGAAATGAATCGACTCTGTAATACAGAGACAATTGTGCGTTCTAAATCGTGTATTTTCCTATTCGGTATTGACAGAGAACAATCACTCAAATCACATGTTATACCCAGCCATTCAGTGCATTGTACTGGCTCCCATACTGATTTTAAATCATTAGCTACAAAACCAGAATCGCTTAGGGACTCTTTGACAAAACGTGATTGCCTTCCGCGCTCCTCTTTTGTTTTATTAACAGACCAACCGTCGTCTATGTATACAAGTATTTTAATGCCGTTTTCTCTCCAAAATTTTACAAGTGGTCTGACGGACTTCGTAAATACGTACGGAGCTGAATTCAGCCCGAATGGAAGAACTGTGAAACAGAAGTATTTTACAACTCCGTTGAAATTCCAAGCAAAACCCCAAAATGTCTGTTGTTTTACATGAATGTCAATATGGTGATAACCAGACTTTAAATCAAACTTGAACATATACCCCTGTCCAGAAAGAAAAGTTTTTGCCGTTTTCCAGTCTTCAAATTTTATACCTTTTTCAACAACAGTTGTGTTTACATGTCTCAAATCTAGGGTCGTACTAAAAACTGCGCGGAACTGCGCAGAACTGCGCGGAACTGCGCGGAGCTTAATTTCAACTGCGCGTGGATTATTTGATGGATTTTTCTTTATTTGCTGACGAGCAGAATATTGATATTAATGAAACAGACAACAAAATCCGCAAAATGTAGACTATATGTCGCTTGAAACAAGAGAGAACGAAATTCAAATGCGCGGAGATTATGTTTCACTGCCCGGAGATTCGCTTCGCTGGAATGGAATCGTTAATATTAGAGCACATTATCCTACCTTATTCGTACTCCACTCAGATTCGCTACGCTCGAACTAAGTCTGATGTGTATGAATTGTATCTGTCCGAACGTAAATTGAGTATAAATTTAACTGCGCGGAAATCGAGCCCGTAAACAAATTTGGCGTAAACTTCAACTGCGCGGAAATCCATGGCAGCTTCACCCCACACAGATTCTTCTGCATTGAACTAATTCTGATATGTATGAATTTCAAAAGGCTTTGCGTGTGTGAATTTCATCTGTCCGAACGTGAACTTGGTATAAATTTCAACTGCGCGGAAATCGAGCCCGTAAGCAAATTTGGCGTAAACTTCAACTGCGCGGAAATCCATGGCAGCTTCACCCCACACAGATTCTTCTGGATTGAACTAAGTCTGATGTGTATGAATTTCTAAAGGCTTGCGTGTATGAATTTCATCTGTCCGAACGTGAACTTGGTATAAATTTCAACTGCGCGGAAATCGAGCCTGTATAAAGTTTAACTGCGCGGAAATTCATGGCAGCTTCACCCCACACATATTCTTCTGGATTGAACTAAGTCTGATGTGTATGAATTTCAAAAGGCTTCAACTGCGCGGAAATCGAGCCCGTATAAAGTTTAACTGCGCGGAAATCCATGGCAGCTTCACCCCACGCAGATTCTTCTGGATTGAACTAAGTCTGATGTGTATGAATTTCTAAAGGCTTGCGTGTGTGAATAGTATTATTTTGTTCATACCTTGCTATTAGATAGAATATTATTTAATCGTAGCTCATACCAATAAGTTTTCGTATTTGTTCATACCTTGCTATTAGATAGAATATTATTTAATCGTAGCTCATACCAATAAGTTTTCGTATTTGTTCATACCTTGTTATTAGATAGAATATTATTTAATCGTAGCTCATACCAATATGTTTTCGTATTTGTTCATACCTTGCTATTAGATAGAATATTATTTATTCGTAGCTCATACCAATATGTTTTAAATATTTATGTAGTTATGAGGCCCGTTTGTCACTTTATGTAGCCGTCATGTCTAGAGATATTATGCCAATAAATTATTCATTATTATTTAAAACTTGTTTTATTTTTATTGGAATATAATCGTTTATTTTGAAATTTATACCCAGCTTATACGGAGACTTCAGTTTCGCACAGCTAAGATTGCAGAAATTACGGACAGTTGAAATGTAAACACAAAACCCTTAGCCCAAGCAAGAGTAGTCTCACGTTTATATTTGGATTTCCCGGATAATATAAATTTATTTCATGGACGAAGAAAAAAAAAAAAAAATGTAAGCCTTCTTTTGTCTATCCAAAATCTCTCAAAAGCTCCGAGAAGTGAATCTTGGTTTCGGCGCAGTTAAAATAGATATTAGTACACAATTTTCACTTACGGACAGTTGAAAATCTCCGGGAAGTGAAACTTGATTTCCGCGCAGTTTAAATTTATATCCAGTTCAAATTCATACATAACCTTATTTCAAGCGAACTGAATCTCCGGCAGTCAAACTTGATGTTAGACTCGTTCGAATATGTACCAACTGTGGAAATGCGAATCCCCATAACAAATCTTTCTTCGCGGAATCTCAACTGCGCGGAAAATAAGTAACTGTGCGGAAAATAAGTTTTTCTGTCCAGAGATTCGCAAGAATCGAGTAATTGACCACCCATCATTCGTTATCATGACTTGCATGGGGTCATCATGATACAGGGGGGTGTCATCAACTTTCAACAGACCAGATCTGTCGTTGAACCCCGTATAAAGAAATAATAATAGAAAAAGAACTGGCTAGCGGTGTTAATCAGGTTTCATACAAAACAACTCAATGTGCTTTGATTAGTTGTTTCAAGATAACAGTAGATCTGAGCGGAGCCTGTTCCAACTGCGCGGAAAATAAGTTTTACTCTCGCTCTTTGTCATTCGCCCCCCTCTGAACAGAGTGGACAGTTCAAATAAAAGGTAAGTGGAAGTTTGTATTACACTAAGTAGTGCATATTCGAGCATGATGATTCCAGGTGAAATGATAACGAATTTGAAATTCGAATTCCGCGCAGTTCAAATTCATACGGGCTCGATTTCCGCGCAGTTGAAAACCAAGGATTTCCGCGCAGTTGAACTTTACGCCAAATTTGCTTACGGGCTCGATTTCCGCGCAGTTAAAATTTATACCAAGTTCACGTTCGGACAGATGAAATTCACATACGCAAGCCTTTTGAAATTCATACATATCAGACTTAGTTCAATCCAGAAGAATATGTGTGGGGTGAAGCTGCCATGGATTTCCGCGCAGGTAAACTTTATACGGGCTCGATTTCCGCGCAGTTGAAGCCTTTTGAAATTCATACATATCAGACTTAGTTCAATCCAGAAGAATATGTGTGGGGTGAAGCTGCCATGGATTTCCGCGCAGTTAAACTTTATACAGGCTCGATTTCCGCGCAGTTGAAATTTATACCAAGTTCACGTTCGGACAGATGAAATTCATACACGCAAGCCTTTAGAAATTCATACACATCAGACTTAGTTCAATCCAGAAGAATCTGTGTGGGGTGAAGCTGCCATGGATTTCCGCGCAGTTGAAGTTTACGCCAAATTTGCTTACGGGCTCGATTTCCGCGCAGTTGAAATTTATACCAAGTTCACGTTCGGACAGATGAAATTCACACACGCAAGCCTTTTGAAATTCATACATATCAGAATTAGTTCAATGCAGAAGAATCTGTGTGGGGTGAAGCTGCCATGGATTTCCGCGCAGTTGAAGTTTACGCCAAATTTGTTTACGGGCTCGATTTCCGCGCAGTTAAATTTATACTCAATTTACGTTCGGACAGATACAATTCATACACATCAGACTTAGTTCGAGCGTAGCGAATCTGAGTGGAGTACGAATAAGGTAGGATAATGTGCTCTAATATTAACGATTCCATTCCAGCGAAGCGAATCTCCGGGCAGTGAAACATAATTTCCGCGCATTTGAATTTCGTTCTCTCTCGTTTCAAGCGACATATAGTCTACATTTTGCGGATTTTGTTGTCTGTTTCATTAATATCAATATTCTGCTCGTCAGCAAATAAAGAAAAATCCATCAGATAATCCACGCGCAGTTGAAATTAAGCTCCGCGCAGTTCCGCGCAGTTCCGCGCAGTTTTTAGTACGACCGCAAATCTAGGATCAAGCGTCTTTTACCAGAAGTCTGAACCGACACGGATAAAGGATTTACCACAAATGGAACGAAAGGGACTTCCATCACACAACCGCTTTTCAGTAAATCTGAAATAGCCAGCTGCACAAAATCACGTTCATTCAGGGCGGAACGATTGTTATTGCAAATCTTTTTCTGCGGCAGTGTCCTAAATGGTATAATGTACCCGTGTTCTATTACACTCAGTATATAAGAGTTCGCTTTTATATGTCTCCAGTAGGAAATGTGTTCTTTTAGCTTACCTTTCACTGAATCATATTTAATCAGAGATTCCTTTTCAAGAAATAATTCATGCTGTTTAAATGTGAACATATCACCTTGTGCTACACTGTTAAAAGTAGATTCAAAACTATACTTATCATCGTCCTTGTCCTTGTCGTTATTCTGCTGCTGGGTGAGACTGTGAGTTGGCTTGATTTCTAGGGTTGCTGTCGATGTTGCCGATGTTGCCGATGTTGCTAATGGTGCCGATGGCTCGATTTGGACATCGACGGGCGTAAGGGCCGCTCCCCCCACAATTGTAGCAAATCTCGTGCGGAAGTGGTTGTCTAAGTTGTCTGTAACCATGGTAACCAATGTTCTGGCCGGAGACCTGCCTAGGTTGGCCACGAAAGGAATGCCCGTTGATTTGGCTATTCCCAGCCATATTACCAAAAGACACGTCAGATGTAGGTGCGTTGAATCTGGAGCTAAAGTTCTTTTGTTCTTTCTTCTGCTGTTTCTTCCGAATTGCCCTGCTTTCTGCTTGGCGAATTTTCCGCCCATCATCAGAATCGCTTGCCAATTCATCCGGTTCGTACTCCCGTACTGTATCCCAGCCGCCAGTTGATTTGTCTGCCAATCGTATCAATTTATTTCGTTTGCGTATTTTCTCTCGGATGCTATTGGTAATAGTCAGCAACCTCTCGTTATTCCTTGACTTCACGGCGCGTTCTATTCCGTCTAAATCAGATTCGATGCTAAGATTAAAATCCAGCTGATACTGATTGCCTGCAAATTTCAACTTTTCACCTTCTTTCCGTGAACGTTTGTGCGAAACCGTTTCGTCTTCGTCGTCGTCCTTCAATTTACGTTTTAAATTCAGAAATTTTTCATCCACGTAAGTTTTGAATAGTTCGAATGCTGCGTTTACTCCAGCGTTAGGTCTGGTGTTGAAATCTGGTCCAGTTTGACTACTTTCTTCGTGATCCATAACAGCACGCCACGTCTACCTCTTATTGGAAATACTACACGTCTAACCTACGATACACGACAGCTAATGTACACGGTCAATGTATGTAGCTTCGAATGATTACAAACTAATTCTCTCATCTTATATATGGCACTCAAGGCGCCAGCATTCTTTCCCGCCCCTACCCAAGCAATACTCCTGTCTATAACCAGACACTAGGCGCCTGAATTATATCATGCATTACCCCAATTAGTACTGTCTATACACTGGGCTCTTTGCAATCAACAACTTACAATACCCCCTTTTTAAGCTGTTATAGCTCGCCTATAACTCGTTATTGTTCAGTTGTGATAAAATCCAACAATTCAATATGTCATCAAATGAACTGCTCCTGGTAATTATGACTGAGGCAACATCTATAGGCCGATATTAGTCCCAGCTGCAGGTTACAGTCATTAAAATCTAATCACTAGCTTCAGACTCGCCATTCAGTAGCTATTGGTCGTTCATTATCATATCATATTAATAATCGAAATACTTCATTAACACGATAATATTGTACCGATATCCAGTTAGACTCTCTCCTGGAAACTACGCAACTGAGTTCGCGGTTTTATTGAGGCGACGTCCACATAATACCTATATGCATCTATGTTTCAGTAGGCCTACAATAACTATTGTAAGGTTTCAATGAAGGTGACATGGGAACACTGGCACAGGCCAAATCGTTAAATTAGGCATTCTTCGGCGTAGTCCGGCAGATATGTAACAAAACATGGGTCGATTGTGCACTTTGTGATAAAAGCATGAAACTTTGCACAGTGACAGAGCAACACATATTATTCATTTTTAGAGGGGGAGTCCGGCTTGAAAATCCGTAGTTGGTCGCCATCTTGGATTTCAAAATGGCCGCCATCAGAAACCATCAAATTCGCAAATCGGCACTTCTAAGACACGTAGAAGGTTAATTTGAACGGCTATCTCCACATTTGCATACCCAAGGAAGTTGATCAGCACACTTTTGCTGCACCAGAACGGATGGATTTCAAGATGGCGGCTATTTTTTTCAAAATGGCTGCCGAGAATCGCTTATTTCGACGATTATGTGACTTAGGTGAATCGATAGACAAAATTCTACTTTTGAGTGACTTAAAATAATTGTTTTGGCATCAGTAGGCACTCATTCATGAAGTGGATTTGAGAGTCATATTTGAGGGAGAAATCCCTGCACAATGTGGGTTAATCTGGCTGCATCTACAGCTTATCATGAAGCCACATCAGTTGGTACTGATAGAATGCGCTGGCTTCTGAAAATGGACACCAAACTGGCTGTCCGCCATCTTTGGTATAAGTTCCCTATCCAAACTTACTTAGATAAGCTTCGCCTGAAGAACGGAGAAGAAACCAAGTCCAAATGGGACGGGCCTGAACGGCGGGGCTCTCGATGGGCTATACTATACGCAATCCTTTCGGTGGAGAGCGCTTCCAGACCTTTACAAACATCAATAGTCCCATTGCTACTTATATGATCAAACAGAAACACAAATATTTTTGTATAACCTCGTAGACAATAGCATTTTTCAACAAGGCCGACCATGGCTCGACCTTCGACAACTTGCGGCACAGTGGACTTGGTTGAGTCAGTTGAGTATGATTAGATCACACATGTACATGGACTAGACACGTTAAAAATCCATATTAGTACGCCAGCTTGGATATCAAGCTTTTCGTCATCAGCGAACATTGAAGCCTAAAATGGATATCTGATACAAGGCTGGTTTACACATTGCTTTAACCGAGGAAACTGGTTAAAGGACTTCTACTGTGTGAAACAATGTCCAGTCGGAGACGACCACAATTATCATACACATGGATGCTAAAATACTAACAAGTCTTCTTCAAGATGTAGCCAGTGGAAGTGGCATGATCAACATCAGTTAATTCTGCATTGGCGATATTGGGTCCAGCGCTTTCTGGTCTTAGTAGGCGATGTCCTCCAAATATTCTCCCTACACCTGGAGCTAAACGGCTGAAACTTATCACACAATATGTCTGGGTCAAGCTCTGTTCCTTAACCTTGCCTTTCGAGAACAGATTACTATGATGGAGTTTCTGAGATCCCGTTATGTCCCATGGTTAAGCTTTATCTTGCAAACCTATAGTATTATGCAAGCTTGTCCAGGGTTTTCTCAACAGGATATGCCACCAGTCAGAGAGTTTCAGCTGCAAATTTTTGGAAAGTTCATGGTATAAAGTTCCCCGACATTAGTATAGAATAAATTTTCATCAAATATATTGATATATTTATTTAAAATATCCTGACGTCATTACTGTGGTTAGAACAGAAACACCATATCACATATACATATATCAAATTGACCATGTTATGTTGCCAAGTTAGGGTTAGCAGTTATCTGTGATCCGTGATAGGTTAGGCATATATTTTTTTATCGACGCGATGAACTGCTTTTGCCATGCATGCCAGTTGACTGTACGACCATTGCTTCATCGTTGAAGGAATGTTATGCTGATTACCAGATTCATATTTATCAGTTACTTCGGAAATTGAATAAGCTCATATCAGTAATCCATGTTATATTACTTGATCACAATTTCTCTAACGATCGAACTTAGTTGCATGGTAGAGATGGTTAATTATAATGTTGTGGACAAAGTGTCACAGTTTGAAACATTGAATGGGGATGAGACTGGTTCTCGGGTTGCCTATCCTGCCAGCCGAGTCGCCAAAAATGTGATGGAAATGCAAAGTTCCAGTACTGGCATACAGAACTGCAGGTTGAACTACTGGTTCTGGTGTTTGCATCATTTGTATGGCTGATTCAGGCATGGGAATTCAACGACAAACTGAATCTATGAATATTACACTCGAATATACCAAATACAGGCATGATTACATATTTGAATAGCTTGTCAATGACCATTGTGTCATCCTCAAATCATAATGCTAGTTTCCAGTAATGGCGATAGAACACAAAGGAAAAAGTTTGACGGTGGTGCCGTTGGCCTTAGGGGAAGTCCTGCTGCCCTTACACGAAGTCATGTTGCCCTTACAGAAAGTCCTGCTGGCCTTTTGCGCCAGGTGGCTAGGCGTACGTTGGTCAACAAGGCTCACATAATTTAAGGACCGGCCATGCTACCCCACCCAGAGGTTTGTGAAAAACAAATGTCGTGAATTGACTTTGCTGATGATAGGTTAGATAAGGCTCATTTTTTCTCAGTAATCTTAGTGCCTCTGTCTCTAGTGGACTAATGAATTGTAAAATGTGGCCTCTCACTGAATGCGCAGAGACTCATTATATACGTTTTGACAAAGACGACACAATTCGCATTGCTGTGTATGCCCTGAGTAAAAGTGACACAGGACCCTTACAGTGTGTCTCGTAGTCCTTATGTCATGTTTGTTGGTGGAAATATATGAGTTGAAGCCAGACGTTAATGCCGGCACGGCACATTCGTAAAAAAATCACTACTGCAGAAATTCCATACCGAGACGAATACTTGCAACTTCCCCAAACAGGTATTTTCTGAACTTTTTATCGCTTGCTTATTTTGGAGCACACACATCTGTCAAATTGGAGCGATATGCAAAAGGTGTGAAAAATTGACGACGTCTGGCGACTAAAAAGCAACCATATGATTATACAGGAAAGTATTCGTCGACACCTAACATTCAGACCCGAGAATACGGTGGATTCTCGGATGTAGCCTTAGTATCTCAGCCGCGCTTTTATTGCAACTGTTCATGTGGAGACTGCAAAGTATCCACACGGCCCCTAGCTCAGACTTAAGCGGAATCAGATACGCTAGGTCGGGATCTGTGATGACAGATCAGCTCAAACAGCTCATCTGATGTTAATGGATGAGCACCATGGACGTCTGATGGAGTAAACGCCTTAACATGGGGTAACCTGCTAAATGCAAGAAACCTAAAAAAACTAACCTGTAATGTCCGACGTCGTACGGCTTAAATTTCCCACCGAAACGATAAACCTACATATATTTGTCGAGTGACCTGTACAGAGGGCGGGCCGCGGGAACTAACAGTCCAACAGCAGAATCCTACCATATACAGGTAATAAATTTAAAAATAAAAATAAAATAAACCACAACTCTAATTTCCAAAGCTTTGTCCTGGCAATCTGTTCCTGGTTGGAAACTCGTGTTAAACCAGACAGCTCCTGAACGATAATTGGCTAGTATACTTGTACATCCAGGATCAACCATAAGCACGCGGAGTATATGAAAAGGGGAATTCAAGTGGTGTTCCATATTAAAATGATTTGCTTTTTGGATTCTTCGAGAATTATTGGAAACCCTTTCCTGGAATCCTGGATTCGCTGGACAGCAAAAAGACCAAAAACGCTTATGTTGCCAAAATAGTTAATGAAATCAGAACCTTTGTCAGAATCAATCTCAAATGAAGAGAAATTCCATGTATGACTTCATCACTCAAAACAAGCGGACCCAAAAAGGCCAAGCTGCCGCGAAGTGTCACGAGTCCAAGCCCCCACGGACCTCACTGAAAAATGCATTTTTTCTTTGCGCTTGAATTGTATGATTGTTTTTAATTTGGTGCTATTAATGCGGTTATTTGAATTATGGACTCAGAAATTATATTATTGACGAGGGATGAATATTGAGTGACGGACTAGATGCTAGGTTTGTCAACAACTCGTCAACAAGCTTGATCTTTCTTTGCGATGGTTGGAATGAGACTGGGTGTTTGTATAAAAATCATTCAGTAAAGTATGAGAGTCTTGAGTGAATTCTCACAAAGAAGGGAGTCATGGTGAGATATCCGCCGTACAGACCCGCCGCATTTGGGGTTAGGGTTTTCTCCGTTGTTCGAGAGAGGCTTCTCCAAGTGAGTGGAGATGGAAAACTAACACGAAAATTGAATGGCAGCCATTTCGACTCCTCGAAATTAGCATATTCTATTTCGAACAGAAGACCCATATTGGGGATACTATACATGCAGCAACCTTAATTTATTCGAATTATGCGCAGCTCTCTGCATCTTTCACGGAGATTAGTGTCACTAACTTAATATATTGCAAGCATCACCGATGTGAGTACACGATGCCACATGTCAGGTCAATCAAATGTAGAGTATTAGGTAAATACCCGATATGTGACCTATTCCAGATATCAGCTAAGTGGATGAGTTGGAGAGGTATGTAAAAGGTGGGTAAAGTTGACGTTCGGCGAGTGAAAAGCAGCCATATCAGTCTACAGAAAAACTTCTCTTGGCACCTCACTTTCAGACTTTGGAATACGGAAGATTCTAGGATGTAGCCTTAGTATCTCAACCGCGCTTTTATTGCAGTTGTTCATGCGGAAACTTAACCACACGTCTCCACAAGTCACCAGTGTCTGAAGACATCAAAACCCATTTTAGGCCACTCGGAAGTAGAAGTGTGTGTATCTGTTCACGTAAGTCACATAACAATGTAAATAAGCTATTGTCGGCAGCCATTTTGAAAAGAAAACGGCCGCCATCTCGAAATCCATCAGTTCTGATGCAACAAGACTGTGTTGATCAACTTCCTTGAGTACGCAAATGTGGGTATAACCGTTTAAATTGGCCTCATATGTGTCTCAGAAGTGCAGAAATGCGACTTTTTGGTTCTTGATGGCGGCCATTTTGAAATCCAAGATGGCGGCCAAATACGGATTTTCAAGCCGGACTCCCCCTCCAAAAATCAATCATATGTGTTTATCTATCATCCTGCCAAATTTCATGCTTTTATCACAAAGTGCACAATCATTTCACATATCTGCCGGACTAGCGGGTAAAACGATTGAAGTTGAAGCCAGATTTAATTCTGCTCTGCACACATCTGCACTTTTTGAAGGTATGTGTGGAATGGTGAGGGATATCGTCCTGAAGTTCATGCACTAGCGGGAAATTTACTTCAGCCATGGAGTTAAATAAGGAGGAGAGAGCACTCGGTCAGATCAAAGTGTTCAATGTACGATTCCGCCACAGCAGGGATTCGTCGGATTAGCCTGTGTGTATTTGGGAGATTAAAGCAGGTTCGGTCATGTTCGGTAGTTGTCGGGTTCCCGCGCATGCGCCCCATCGACGTCATCAAAGCTATTATAAGTTGAGTGTATTGGAAATGTGAATTGGTACTTAGCCGCCCGCTGTACACGCCGCCGGGAAGTGTTGAGTTTGACCATGGAGGGAAAGAGAGATCACTTTGACCCAACAGTGATAGGCACATCACTTACATCGTTTCTATTATAAATTATATTAGGATTTTAAATTTTTCCAGCTTGACACTTGCTGAAAACATGTTTCATATGATGAGGTTATATGCGTGTATCATCACACGTACCGTTCTCAAATTATGAAAGAACCATTGTTTCAGATCATGCCGGCAAACAGAGATTATTCAATTCGAGAGAGATATCGGCAGTCTTGTACTTCCGTAAAGCGTTTTTGTATTTCGTCAGTTTCAAACGACAGCGGTTACAAAGAAATGGTGGATGAACGTCATCGATATCACGCTGGATATCTATGCCACACGCCTGCAAGATTTGTTTCTTGAATTTGTGTTTCGGAACCGGGTTTCTATCGAAAGGATACAAGCTTTCGGTCCCCGCACACAAGCGACAGGCTAACCGAAGTTGTTCCACATGCAGGTCCATTTTTCTGCCATGAGAAAGATTATCTTCGTTGTGCTGAAGGTGTTGCTCTTGGTCAGAAAATTTCGTAAATAAGTTGTCGAACATGTATTTTCAGCTCTTATATATCAAAATTTTAGCAGCACACGCTCACCGTATACAATATAGAGGCCATATTCATTTGTAATAGATGCAGGATGTGTTTATTATGCTTCCCGTTCTCAAATCCTCTTTTTGCCTCAATAATTGGGTAGAAATTATTTTTACTCACCAGGGAACCATTCCTCGTTTTCGTTAACGAGATTGTTTATTTTAGCATAATATGCTTACTTGATCTCAAGCTTTTTAAGTTAGCATAACCATGGAGTTAAATAAGTCTTATTTAACTCCATGGTATAACGTAATTAGAATAAAATGAACTGTTAATATTCGTCAGCCTATATAATAGCTTTAATACCGATGCCCGTCAAGGACCCCGTCGGGCCAGAAGTGAACTTCAATACACAAGTATTGAAGATCAATTAGCGATTAGCACGCAGGGGGTAAAACGGCCTTGGCTGACTCATTAGTTAATAGCTTTGAGGCAGCGCAAAAGCGAAAAAAGGCCAATCTAGTGTTTACAATATTGCATTTTATCCAAATTCAGGTTCCGGTCCCTAAAATGGTAAAGACTGATATGTACTCTTTTATTTGATCTTGAACGCAAGCACAAAATGTGTCATTTTTGAAATGCGGAAATTCTGTTAATTCGGCAGTGAAAATGATGTATTTTCTGTTTGTGGCAAAATTGCCCATGTATTTTAAATGGGGTTTTTGAGAATTTTTCTATCGTTTATATTTTTAGCTAGTCCAACCGGACCCTCATGTGCTATTCGTTTCCACATTCGCTGTACTTATACCAAGTTCCCTGCAAATTTTTGTCTTGTTGAGAAATGCGGAAGTTGTAGAAAAACGATAAAATATACAAAACGACAGTATGATTCCAAAGTCCTGTAACTAAGCTACGAATGGTCATATTCTGATTAATGAAATATGCTCATATTCAGTATGACTTCAAATTGCCTAATATTTGTGTTGCGCATAATTAATGCATCCTTATTTTTACGTAGAACTACTGCGCATTTTTAATTTCAACTTCCGTTGATGTTTTTCTGCGGCTAATAAGAACCAACGACTCGGTCGGCGGAATCATACATTGAACATCAAACAGACAGATCGTGACTGACGGCCATTCAGAATACAATAGCTCTGCGGGCGACCTCACGGATCAGCGACCCGCGGCTGGCCGAGTGCTCTCTCCTCTTTATTTAACTCCATGCTTCAGCTAAGTTGTTACGACACTGTATTTGGAAGAGATGGTGCACATGCTTACCTTACATATGCTACTAGATGTAACTATGGATTACGTGATTTGCTTGCTCCCGTTTTATTGCAGATGTTCCCCAGTTCATACTGGAGGAACATTTGGTCAAATTGATACATGCAAATTCATGGGATGGGTGTTGCAGTCAGTATATTTGTCTGTGGGTCATATGATTTCTTCTCAGTACGTCGACATCTGTTTCCCACCACCATTGTTACCATGCGTTTAATGCTTGCCTGTATTTGGCGAGATTCTGCTGGTGGACGTTTCGTCCCCGAGGCCCGCCCTCTGTACAAATTATTGTGATTGTAGTTTGTGGCTGTGGTTAACATGATGGACAAAGAATCGCTTGGTCGGCGTCGGGCCTCACAGACTTATGTTCTGAATGAAAAACAAATTGTAGTAATATTTTCTCCATTTGGACCGTTTCTTCTATATAACGGCCACCTAGTTCATCCCTTTCCATCAGAAGACTTTATAGGGCTATTACATCATTGCTCTTGGATATTTGTATCTAATACCGCTCAAGCCAGTGCTAGGGGCCGTGTGATCATGTCACTCGAGATGTCCACATGAACATCTACAATAAAAGCGTGATCAGTTTTGATTCTTGTGGCGTTTTTAGAATTATACAGTCAATATATTTGCCTGTAGGGTCATATGTCTTTTTTTACACCCGTTTGTTATGTTGAGTTTAATTGGGTTAGGGGGCATTTGCTTTTGACACGAGATCGCTCCACGAATAACTTGTTCAAATTCAGTCTTACGGAAGTTATCTAGTGTTACATTGTTCATCTGTACAGGATACCTTCCTGAGTAAGCAAGTGTACTTTGTTCAATCTGGGATCGTGTAGCACTGGTATTCTACTTCATCATTCCATGTCCAAGATGGTAAGTGACATGTCGCTTTCCTACCATTTTTGTCCATGAGCTTGTCATTACATCATGTACTGTTCATGGAGTGCATATATTCCAACTATGGAACCAAACGACTAGTTCTATTTTCCTATGGTGACTGCTGGATCCAACTTAGACAAGGGTAGTTTTTCTAACTTATAACATATATTAGCGAGATATTCGTCGTTTTTCACAAATACAGAACTGCTCATAATCTGGAAAGTTAAAGCACATGTGTAGAAAACATTTCATGGTCAGCATCAAAATGAGTCGTATAGTATATTTTCCATTAAAAGTTCCTGGCATCCTTTGTTCTATTACTATTACGGTATGCCAAACTATAACATGTGTAACATACCTGTATTTTGTTGATATAGAAATATCTGTTGGTTTTACTCAATTCAGCAGGACGTTTTCATTGTGAACATTATGTATCGTGTTCTTGCATAAGAGTTCAAGGATAGAAGCATGACAATGTGTGGTGTATGTGAGTAAGGGCGCTAAATCCAACATTAAGTATATAGCCGTCGTCCACAAAAGAATTTCCTCGTCAACAATCGGAAGACACATTTCGGACGACAAATCCCCAAATGTACAAAATTAAAATTAAAATACACATGATGCAGGACGTGATACTCTTTACGAAAAAGTATTATCAGTGATCCAAATGCATTTCCAATTCGTTTTCTATTGTATATTGTGTCTCACACGCTTTGATTGTGACGTGATAAAAGACATAACTCCCAAACGGTCCCTAGTCCGGGGTTAAGTGGAATTAGACACAAGTTAAGAAACGTAATATTTTTCACGTAATTTGATAAAGGACCATGCTTCTTTAGATGGGTAAATGGCCCCAGGTCAGGTGCAATGCAGAACTACCAAATAAAATACTTTCACTACAAGAAATAGTTCAATTGGCATGAAGTACAATACTTTATTGTATACTCAGAAAAAATTCAAGGCGCTGAGTCTCAGAATTTTCGAGTAACATGCCGTAAAGTAGTGCACTTGTGCAAAATAGATTATTCTGAGGTGAAAAGAATTCTTATTGTTCTCTGTCTCTGTAGATTTGGTCTACGACTACTTAATGGAACAGAGAGTATATGCTGTATCAAACTGGTTCTGGTTATCGATTACCTTCATATGTCTATAGAAAGAAATATGAGGTGTTTTCACCTCAACATTGGAGATTTTGCACGAATGCACTACTTCAAGGCCCTGGTATTCGAGAATGATGAGACTCAATGCCTCGAAACTTTTCTGAGTATACAATATAACATTGTACTTCATGCCAACTGAACAATTCTTGTATATGCAATATATTATTTTTGGCTCTTCTACCGCACCTGTTCTGGGGCCATTTACCCATCTACACATACCTGGTCCTTTATAATGGAGGTGTTCAGTGGTATAGCCTTTTTGGACAAGTTTCTTAGCCTCAATAAGATTTTGTGGCGTTGATTGAAATCGTCATCTTTTGTACCGAGTCTAGCAATTGCTACCAGACGAGATATGTGTACGCGGTATGCAGGTTCTTCTGGCGTATTGCTATCCAGAAATGGGTGATTAATGGGTCAAAAATTTTAATCGTGTCCTTTCTATCATTCATAGCTTCGCTTACATAGGCTATGAGATCATTCATATAACGATTGGTGAGAGAAGGAACCGGCTTTGGTTATCTTTTGACAATTTTTGGATATAGGCGTTGTAATACGAGAACAGATATAGGTCTGGCAAAAGTGATGCAGAATTTCGATCCATTGTGATATTAATACGGTATTGGTAGATTGTTAGCGAACTTCAACTGAATATTCTTAATTAGAAATTCAAGCAACACTACAAGGAAAGAAACACCACATATTGATATCCTTTGAGTGCAGTAGAACAGAAGAACTGATGAACTATGGGATTCAACCAGTGAACCTGATGAGTAATAGTCTAGTCAGTGGATACCTGTCCTTTGCGATCTAGTTCTTCCATCAGTCTGTTTGAATATTTGATTACCCGCAATTCGTCATCTGAATTTCTTGAATAGCAGTACAACAATTCTCCCAAAACTAGAATGAACAAAAGTTTGGAATTACAACCTCTACCACCAGCTATAAATTCAGCTTTGTATGATGTTTTATGGACTATAGGAGTCCATACAGTATTGGGTCATCGTTATGAGTTGTCGGAAGGGAGAGACCTATTTCCTTTATTCCTTTGTGATTGGTATAGGAGTCGTATAGCCCATTTTATGATACGTTTTCTGTGAAAATTTCTTCTATTTATGGTACGGTACGCGAACAGGATAAGCGGAATATTCAAAATGTTTATTTCTAAAGGCACTGTCTGTTATACCTTGTATTGGTTCATCGTTATGAGTTGTCGCAAAGGAGAGACCTATTTCCTTTATTCCTTTGTGATTGGTATAGGAGTCATATTGCTCATTTTATGATATGTTTTCTGTGGAAAAACTCTGCTATTTATGGTATGGGACGCGAACAGGATATACGGAATATTCAAAATGTTTATTTCTAAACGCACGGGTTGTTATACCTTGCATAATAGAATGGCCGACTCACTTTAGGGACAACACATTGTCACCCATTGATTTCCTCTGTCCTATTTTCTCTTTTGAATATTATATATTCGACCTTGAATAACATGAGTATGATCAATGAATTTATAACTATCATTTCATTTCTTCGTCGTATTGACCTATTTACGCACAAAATATGGCATAAGCTGCCGTAGGATTAATCCAGATGTAAATCTGCGTCATAAATACGAATTGACGTATACAAATCCATGGTGAAATGTAACACTACATGCCGCTTATCGATGAGTGTAACACCAAGTCTCTCAGGATAAAATGTCCCATATTTCTTTGTCAATAAGTTGTCGCTGGGACATCCGACCCAGGTTCCAGAATCATTTGGCACTTCTTTCGTATGAGGAGACATTCCAGTCCTGATTGTCAGAATGGCCTAGATTCTAAGTTCGCTGCATCCCTGGTATCTTGCAGCGGTTAATTTCACCACAACAAACACATTTATTGTCTTGTAGTTTTATTTTGTATCAGTTCTTATTTGGGACAATTTTGGGCCTACTTTCATGTTTCTCCGATCTTACACAGCATCATGAGTAAATTTGAAATGGCAGCCATTTTCGTTATTTTCGTCATCCATAGCCTGTCATATACATGTATGATAAATGGTCCATACCTAGCACATTGAAGGGTGGAAGATTGTTGGGACAGTGGAGGGATTGTTGGGCGTGGTGGAGTGAGAGAGGTAACTTTGTAGTCGGCGGCTATACACTTGAACATTTTTAATTGTCCGGTCAATCTATATAACACCAAATTTAATAATTATGTCAAAATGACATTACATTAGGAACAATATACATGAAAACAATCCGATACGATCAGTGCAATATACAGTAGGTTGACTGTATGAGGTACATTGTATTGTATAAGATTGCAGTACCTAGCTGGCTACTGTAAATGTGCCTACGATGCTTCACATCTAGTAATATGAAAATAAACCCAATGACATATAGGTTGAAAATTTCACATGGGGTTACCCCAAAGCCGGAAGATATTGAATGGATTTGATGCAGAGAAATCCTGCCTTTTTAAGATAAAGCATGACATTCAGAAAACTATACGTTCATTTACAGCAACATGGTCATGAATACCCCTATGGTATGGATACAGCAAGCATCAGATCCGAAATGCAATATTCAACCATTGTCCATAAAAGAATTTCTGGGTCAATAATCATTCTGACCTTATATTGCATTATGTTAAATTCAAAATAGCAGCCATGAGACTAGTTTATTGTGCTCTTCTAATCTTGATTATTTTTCCTAAAACTATATAGTTGAATAAACCCTTTTCAAACTTTTCGACATCATAGCATGTGCTGTCTGTAGAGCCTAGGGGCCGTGTGGTCATATCATTCAAGTTGCCACATGAACAGGTACAATAAAAGCGTACCGGAGATACAACACCTTCTTGGTATGTGCTTTAGAATAGGCTAACCGGAAGACTTTTCTGTGAAGTCATGTGGCTCTGTCAGTATGTCGGCACCTCTTCCCGCTTCCCTTATATGTGTTGTAATTCTGTTTGAAGCATCATTGTCGAATTTTATTTTTTATTTTTACCCCTTGTGTTTCCTAATCAGTTTCTGCCGTAAAAGACAAAGAATACATACATTGAAACCTACCATCTTTTCATCATAGCATATCATTTCAGATATATCCGTTGGTGACGGGTAATATCCACGAATCAGTCTGGAACTACGCCATGCAACATATTGTAACACGAAATGCTGCAGTCACCCTGATTCTCCCACAAGGGACTGTATCTTGCTTAATAAACAGAATGAATGTGCCTAACTGGGTGATTGATTAAGGTAATATTGACTTAACGGATATATATATATATATATTAGATACAATGAAAAAATGCCAATGGATGGGAACCTCAATCATATACATGTGTGATAAATGGTCGATGTCAAGACGGTGGCGGGGTGTGAGAGGGGTAAGATTCTTGTAGTCCCTAACCGCGGATATTCACACATGAAAATAATCCGATACGATCAGTGCAATATGCCGTAGGTAGGCTGTATGAGCTACATTGTAATGTATAAGAATGCAGTATCCTAATGGTGACTGCAAATGTGTCTACGATGATTTGCATCTGGTAAAATATGAAAATATACTAAAACGAGCTCAATGACAATGACAATGTTGACAATGTCACATACGGGCAAGACTGGAAGATACTGAATAGGTTTCATGTGAAGAAATCCTGACGTTTTGAGTTAAAGGATGGCGTTCAGAGACTATATGTTCATTTACAGCAACACGACCACAAAGACCCCTGGGATGGTTTAGCTAGCAAGCGTAAGAGCCGGCATTCAATATTCAGCCGTCATCGATAATCGAAATACCTATTTCGTATGACAGTTAGCATTAATTACAAATGTGTATGAAATAAAAACTAATAAAAACATAAGATGGTTTCCTACAAGAGAGAAACGGTCAGTTTTCAGTGAAGCCAACAAGTCATGATAATGTTGTTTTTTTTTACATAAAACTGTAACAACATAAAATATTCTTTATCCAAATGAATTTCTAAGTCGCTTTCCAGAGTGTGCATCTCAGTCACGCTTTGATTGTGACCGTTCATTTGGACACAATGGAAATGTAAAACACATTCTATTTAAACGACCCCCAGCCCTGGATTTTATATCAAATAATTCTTTGTGTGTGTGTGTTTTTTTTATGATGGGTCTTATACACATTTTTTCTCAGCTCATGGAACCAATTCAGCATTAGATAACTCACCTTGTGACCTTCCTATACTCGAATAATTTACTTGGTCTGTTCATGATGACCTTTGTGGATGTGGTCACTTTCCCACTATTTTAAAAGCTGTTCATTCAGCTGATGACCACCTTTAACAAGGTCTAATTTTAAGAAAAGCTTTGTTCACAAAAACTACAAGCGGTCTCTGTCGCTGATGTTCCACATCCTAGATAGTTATTTTCAGATATGCTGATTGTAATTGCTAACCAAACCATACCAACATCTTCAGGATTTGCACATATTGAAAAAAAAATGGTTTAATGATGACTGCAAAGAAGCAAGAAAATGTAGGAAGAAAGTTGAACGATTTTTCCGCCGACATCCCAATTCTGAAAATTTGAAATATCTCAGAGAACCATCAACCAGAACAAACGTAATTCTTGGAACAATTATGTTTCTAAGATCAATAAATATACTCCTATAATAAAAGTTTGGAATATGATCCAAAGAATAAAAGGTAAAACGCCCAAGTCCAGTGTTCGTCATCTCACCGACGGAAGTCAGATGATAACTGATAGACAGTATTTTCGTTATTTTGGGATAACACTACCTTAGAATAGCACAAATTCTAGTGCTGAAAATTTGGTCGAGTCCCGTGCGGGATTCGAACCAGCGACCCCAGAGTCGGGCACCTAATCGCCAGCACTGTATGTCGGCGATCTAAACCACTCGGCCAACGGGCCTCCCACAAAAATAGGAGAATATGCGATTCGGTGCCTGACTCTGGGGTCGCTGGTTCGAATCCCGCACGGGACTCGACCAAATTTTTAGCACTAGAATTTGTGCTATTCTAAGGTAGTGTTATCCCAAAATAACGAAAATACTGTTATATCTTTTATCATTTAGAAAGTGATCGTATATCTATTCAGCTTTGGGAGCTGTGTCATCACGATCATCAGAGGGTACTGTATGTTCGCTTTCAAGACTACCGGTCTGCTACCTCCTATTTTTGTGGGAGGCCCGTTGGCCGAGTGGTTTAGATCGCCGACATACAGTGCTGGCGATTAGGTACCTGACTCTGGGGTCGCTGGTTCGAATCCCGCACGGGACTCGACCAAATTTTCAGCACTAGAATTTGTGCTATTCTAAGGTAGTGTTATCCCAAAATAACGAAAATACTGTTATACGATCACTTTCTAAATGATAAAAAATATATCTGTTCAGCTTTGGGAGCTGTGTCATCACGATCATCAGAGGGGTACTGTATGTTCGCTTTCAAGAATACCGGTCTGCTACCTCCTATTTTTGTGGGGTCGCTGGTTCGAATCCCGCACGGGACTCGACCAAATTTTCAGCACTAGAATTTGTGCTATTCTAAGGTAGTGTTATCTCAAAATAACGAATATACTGTTATACGATCACTTTCTAAATGATAAAAAATATATCTATTCAGCTTTGGGAGCTGTGTCATCACGATCATCAGAGGGGTACTGTATGTTCGCTTTCAAGACTACCGGTCTGCTACCTCCTATTTTTGTGGGAGGCCCGTTGGCCGAGTGGTTTAGATCGCCGACATACAGTGCTGGCGATTAGGTGCCTGACTCTGGGGTCGCTGGTTCGAATCCCGCACGGGACTCGACCAAATTTTCAGCACTAGAATTTGTGCTATTCTAAGGTAGTGTTATCCCAAAATAACGAAAATACTGTTATACGATCACTTTCTAAATGATAAAAAATATAGATAACTGATAGAGTAGAAACTGCAAATAAGCTAGGCGAAACAATTACCAAAAACTCTTCGTCAGATATTTATATACCTAAGTCTCAAAGTTTCCAAAAAAGAGAGGAGGAAAATGGAATGAAATTTTCCTCCAATAACCATAAAAGCTATAACGCTATGTTTACAATTGAGGAATTGAGGATGCTCCTCTCATGAAAGCTTACGATTCTGCTGCAGGCCCTGATAATATCCGAATCTTCTCTGGAAATTCTATTACGCATATTCAACAGACTTTGGATAACAGAAGACTTTCCACCGCCATGGCATATTGCCAGTGTTATACCAGTACCAAAGCCTGCCCGTCATCATACAGAGCCTGATAATTATCGTCCGATTTCACTGACTAGCTGTCTTTGTAAAACAATGAAAAGCATGATAAATTATCGTCTTGTTTGGTACCTTGAATATATGTGTCCAAAATTATTTTATTTCGCATCAAACTATTATTTCGTAATGTATTATGCAGTTTTATCGGAGAAAGTAGGATTATTCAACATGTAGACCATCTGCCTGAAAAAGTCGACCAAAATTGCATCTTTTCAATTGTGACGTCATCGAAGCGGAAATGTTTGTGAAGCTTCAACCCTTTTCAGCTTTTCAGAAGTCAAACTGGGGTTAGCAAATAGGCAGAGCATATTATATTTCCCATACTCACTTTTCTAAGTTGTTCTCATTCTGAACTGCTGTTTTATGGAGCTTCCAGATTCAGCACATCCGTGCAATATACTGTACAATCGTTTAATTTGCTTGCACTAAATTTAGTCGAAGGAATGTTTGTCCCTGCATGGTACCCCCTCTGATGTGTCAACGACCGACGATAAATCGCCGTTATGATTGTGATGCGAATTGAAAAACAAAATTCTATATCATCTCGGAGCTCGTCGAATGGCCGTTCCAACGATACCAAGTAGTCCGTCTAATATATCTTAGTTGTTTAGAAATTTAACGAAAACGAGTAGCGGACAGCAGCGCCGGCATCGCTGTGTTTACATCGCTGTCGCGTGTTCGCTGTCGAGTGTTTATAGTTTCACCATGGCAGTTAGCCAGATCAGAGGTAGATATTACAATGACGAAATATAAAAAGGTAGACACGAACCATCTCGTGTATTCACAAACATTTGTGAAAAATACAGATCGCATCAAGACATTTATACATATGATTCTAAAGAGTGTGATAAAGTAGCATGTGAAACTAAAACATGTAGGAAAATCGGGGCTGGTTCCTTTTTTAATCGGGTTAATCGGGTTCGATGAAGGTTCGATTTTCACTGCTGAAGTCAAAGCTCTATTGGTAGCTTTAGAAGGTATTGGATCTACTATACGAGGAACATATGACATATTCTCAGGTTCACTGTCATGCCTTCAAGCGATTGAGAGTGGAACTTGAACTCACCCCACCATCTTGAACATTCTACAATTATATGGTCGTAAATTTCATCAACAGATTGATGCTGTGTTTTGTTGGTTGTCTAGCCACGTTGTCACCAAAGGAAATACTGAAGCTGATGCAATGACTAAGGCAGCCCTAGATAATGAGATTGATCCTGTTGAAATCCCATATAGCGATTCCAGACTCTCGATCTGTGCTTATGTGAGAAAGCTATTTCAATCTTTATGGCATGCTGTAGATAATAACAAACTTCATGAGTTTAAAAAACCTGTAGGATATATTCATCTGAGTAGCCAGAAACGTTTCGATCAAGCCTTGATCAGGCGATATAGAATCGGTCATACCCGATTAACTCACGAATATGTACAAAAAAGGAACCAGTCCCAAGGTGTATTCCATGCCACGAAGATCTCACAGTGAAACATACACTGATCGACTGTAGAGATTTTAATATTGTAAGAGATTCTTTTTATCAAGCAGCTATTTTAGAAGATCTTTTCCGTCGGGTAAAATAAGACTGTATTTTGAGTTATTTGAGAGAAATCGATTTGTTGCATACGGTTTAATGTATGTACTTGTTTTTGGTGTGTTGTGTTGATTACCTCTGGATTGCTGGGTTGTAGACTTGTTTTTGTTTGATCCTCGCTATATAGCTGAAATAGTGCTGAACGCTACGTTAACCCTATCTGGCCTGGGCTTTTGGGACGTATCGTGGACTGGGGGAGGCCGAAATGCCCCCCCCCCGCGTAATTTTTCTTACCCCTTGAGCTAGGGAGCTGAAAGTTACCACACTATACCCTTGGGTCATGATCTACCAGAAAATGTAAAAAAATCCAAGATGGCCGCTTTGGTGAGGTCACAGTGACGTCATTTTCCAAAAAACGGCATTTTTTAGGCGCTTTTTCGGCCGGATTTTCCGAATTTTTTATTTATGCAATTTCTCCGCAAAAACTGCATGATAAATTAGTAAATATTAATGTGATGTGAAATAAAAAAGTTTCTGCCCACTTTTCGTCAACTATAAAGTCAAGGAGTTTCAGCTCTCCATTTTTGTCGTTCCTGAGAGGGCGCAGAAAGTTTGGTAGGGGGCCATTTCGCCCCCCCCCCCAGCCAGGTAGGGTTATACCTTAATTCTCTCTCTCTCTCTCTCTCTCTCCGTACACGGCACTGTTGAGCGTTATGCTAGTGAAGATGAATGACCTCTCTCTGTGTAATTGAGGCCCGATACATGAAACAACTCTACTGGTGTTCTATATGAAGAGAATTACAAAGTTATTTCATGCCTAATATATTATCGATATCACGGAGTAATGGTGGTCATTTTGTAGAGTTCAGTTTGTTCTACACGAAGCAAAGGAGGAAATGTATACAGAGTTAACTACTGGTTTTTATGACAAGACCTCATGTAGACGACTAATTATAAAGGACAAACTATAAGCTTGAGAACCACATACATTTGTGAACGATGTAATCCTAACAATGAATGAACTATAGTTCTGGTCCGAAGCATACACACACAGTTTTGTGAATTACTAATGCTCATATTTGTTATCTGTTTAAAAGAATTATTATATATCCTGCTATCGTCCCTACACCCAGGTGAATAATATCAATATTATATATACTGTTTGAGACTCATACGTGGGTTCGTTGATTATAGAAATACAAACGTCTAAGCTATGGTCCAGGTAAACATATTTAATTCACTAGCTTTTCACTCTCAAGCCGGAGCTGATATCAAACGATCTGTTGAATTTTATCAATCTGTATACTTACCGGTATTTACCACGAGATTCAACAGAGACTTTAAGTCATTAGTCAGATTAGCCATACTGTTCAACTAGTTCTTTAATAGTACAGATTATCAATATTGGTTGATGGATCGCATACTTTGAACTCGTTTCTCCATAACTGTCCTATCAGCACAACTCTATATATGCATGACCTGTGCTGTCATTGTCGTATGCAGGTTTTCGATCTATCAGCCGGGGGTCGTTTGATCGGGTATTTGAATGCTGTCCGGCTATGGACCTCTCTTGTGATCCTTCTCCGCCCTCATTTGAATCATCTGGTCCTTCCATAATGTTCTCATATGCTGCAACCGGGATTTCGTGCGTTACATTCTGGTGTATTATCATGTCAAACAAGAGCCGTTCGTAATGAGAATTCGACGATGATTGTTCATCTACAGGACGATGGGGATTGGTCAAGTATCCAACTTCATTGTCGGTCTCTTCATTCGCCCGCTTCGGTATTGTCTCTTCGGATTCTCGCCTCCCCTCGCCTTCATTCATCTTCCCTGCAGCAGACGTCTTCAGATCCCTTCGCCTAATAAACCTGCAAAACAGGTTCGAAGTTTATATCCTCTCCTTTAGTGAACGCTCGTGGACACAGTTGTAATTTATCAAGGCATGTTCAACGAATAACATATGGGAATTATAGTTCTGGTCCGAAACATATACACACATTTTTGCTAATTACTGGTATACTAAAGTACACCTTTAGTTTTGAAATTAAGTGTGTTAAACTCAAAGTAAAGTCCGTACAAGAATATTCTTTGTAACGATAAAGATGATCCAATATGAGAATATGCTCACCACACCAGACAACAGATGCCAAGGAGTATTGTCAAACAGCCTACAGTTATAGTACCAGCAATCACCACATACAATATCACTACAAATGAAGAATGTACAACCTCATACTAGCTTCGGTAGTCAGGCATCGCCCATAAAGAATTGCCCTATCCATAGTCGAAATACCTTGTTTCATAAAAAACAACAACACCAAACTCCAAGAAGGCATACATAACTAATAAACATGAGCTGATTTCTTGGAATCGGTTAAATCCGTATCACTGATCCATATTCTTAATCCAAATGGTCTTACAAAGTCATTATCCAGAGTAAATTGTTTGAAAGTTACAAAACGTAACGTCAAGGGCATTACAAACTGCGATCATTTTTGACGTCCTTGGCCTGTAAAGTCAGAAAAAATAAGTATCCGAAGAGGATCTCAACTTTTTCAGATTCGGGAAAAGACAATTATTTCAAAGGGATGACACATTTGGTATACTTCCAAACGCACTCTTATTTCGCCAGTAAACTCCAGTGAAATGCGATATCTATTGCTCGCTGATATAATCCATTGAATATTAAATGTATTTTTGGCTTTGATTTCGGAATTTATTCATGTCTAACTTCCAGCCTGGCCACACACTTACGATAGACATGAAGTTGATGGGAACTAGGACTTAGGACGCTAGATGGGAGCTAGGTTTTATGACCTGAGATGGGAACGCCCAATCTGACATTTCAGAAGCTATGTTACATAATTATAATCCTGATTATAATTTCTTGGCATTAGTTTAGCGATTACAGAATTCCATTCTCTTCGAAAGTAACTGGTCCATCAACCGTCCATCCGACTTATTGAGGCACTTGGTTTCCCTAATGTGGAATTTACATAATTTGAAATACTCTTCCATCGCTTGTCGAAGATTAGCGATAAGAAATGATCATGTATAACAAGATAGGATTTACTTCTTGTCAGAGAACAGTTGGAATGTGAATGTATGAACATGGGATGAGTATAGGCGTCATATTCGCCATTCAGTAGTCAGCTACATGTATCTTTCATAACACTTTCCGCGCCTATAATCGAAATCTAGTTTTATTTACGATAGACGGCTCCAACTTCATACAGGCATGACATTAAGAAAAAATCATTTCGTTCGAGAGTAAAGCGGTCAACATTTTTTAATGATGGCAACAACACAACATTTTGTTCTATTCTTAAATTGGTAAGATGTGAAAGAGGTGAGAAAACTGACGACGTCTGGCCACTAAAAAGCAAACATGTGACTGTAAAACTCTTAACTCTGACGAGTAATCTTTAATACCAATGACTTTCCAAGTCCTTTTCTAGAGTATAACTTGAAACAGAAGATTTGTAATTTATTATATTAACCCTATCTGGCCTGGGCTTTTTGGGACGTATCCTGGCCTTGGAGGAGGGGGGTGAAATGTCCCTCCCTCCTAATTATTTTTCTTACCCCTTGAGCTAGGGAGCTGAAACTTACCATACTATGCCCTTGGATATGTAAAGAAATCCAAGATAGCCGCTTTGATGACGTCACGGTGACGTCATTTCAAAAACGTCATTTTTTGGTCGATTTTTGGGTGGAATTTTCCGTATTTTTTATTTTTGCAATTTCTCCGGAGAAACTGCATGATAAATTAGTAAATATTAATGCGATGTGAAATAAAATAGCTCTTGCCCACTTTTCGTCGCGGAAAAGCAGAAATTTTGAAGAAATATGACAAAAACATCACTTTTTTGGTACCCCACGTGATCGCCATCTTGAATTTACCCATGATCCTCTGCTCGGGGGGGTTATGCAAATAGGCTCAAAATGAACCCAGTCTGATAAATTATAAAGTCAAGGAGTTTCAGCTCTCCATGTTTTGTCGTTCCGGAGATAGCGCAGAAAGTTTGGTTGGGGGGAGGGGGGGGGGGGCAATTTCGCCCCAGGCCAGGTAGGGTTAACCGCTCTAACCGCTAATGTGATGCATACACAGCGAAGTTATCGTGTGAAATACAGGCGCCAAATCGGTAATTAGCGAGGCAGCCTTCTTCACAAAGACACGACATTTTTGTATCACATATTTTCTCACAATATCAGCAGTAATAAACACAAGCTAGTGTCTTAAATGAGAGAATCTGTTAATTTACACTCCCTAGTGATGCCTGTTACCAACTGTCTATCATTTATGAATATTGTTTTCGTCGAATTCCCCCACCGCGCGCTGCTTTCTACGGTACAACTTGTCCCATCTGAACACCTAAGAGACCCCAACACATATATTACCCCTAGCACTAGTGAAATGTTGCTCCATGCAGAGATCCTGCGAGCTTAAATCGTATTTCTCTACAGTTTGTAATTCTTTTTAGGAATGAGGCGTCAAGGAACATTCCATATGATAGACGTATATAATTTGTACCCATTTTAGTGAATTATGAATTGCATCGCATTGTTGTATGGTACATGTATCGTTGAAACTGTTTCCGTATAATTAAACATGATTCCTTGTGATATCCTGATATTTTTTATATCAAAATTTAGTTTTGCTTGAAATGTGAACCGAAATTTGGTGGATAGGAAAGATAGCTTAATCTGTCTTGTGAAACCTGTTCAGTCTTTGAACAATACGATAAAGACAAATGTTAAACATACTTTCTTTGGCGAATAATTAGTAAATACCATGTTTGTCATCGTGGCTGGGTGTCTGTGGAGAGCTGTCTGCCTTATTCGGTGTGTCAGTGTTTGACATCGCCGAAGTTATCTCATTGATGGCCATCATGGGATCCGTTAACTTTCGTGACGATTCCGATCCTATATTTTTGGTTGTTGACGTGTCAGCTCTTACTACATCAGGTCTTCTTGCAGACGGCAACGCTGTATAGAGAGAAATAGAAATGGTGACTGGTTTTCAAATCTTGGCAATCTCACGTGGGAATGTTTTTTTTTCTGTCAAAATTAACCAATGGATCGGGATCGGTCGATAATATTTTTTCTCCTGCTTTCAATCGTGTTTCAGTGGAGAAAGGTTTGCGAATGAATCAAGACATTACAATTCAAATCGTTTCGTAATCGTTGAAAATAGTAACGGATTAAAAAAAACCCATCAGCATCTATCGAGATTTATGAAAAATAATGTGGTTGAATGTCCGCTTTGCTGACTTGTATCTCTGCTGGCTATTGGAAACCAAATCTACAAACAAAGACATTTATTGAACGAAAGAAAACCCCTTCATTTGCACATGGCATTTACATGTACGTAAGCCTCAGATCCGACATTCATAATTCAGCCGCCGTTCACAAAATAATTCCCGCGTCAATAATCGAAAGATCTTTTTCGAACGGGTGTGAGCATCAATTCCAAATATGCATAAAATAAAATTTTAAATTTAGCACCAGAATAACATGACTCGGAATATTAACAAAACGTAGGTTTTCTGCAAAATGCAAATAACTGTTTAATTTGAAAGCGATCATGAATAGATGGTTGTTCAATGATTTATTTGTCTGAATCGTTTCTCAGATATGCATTTGGGTTAAACCTGCATGTTTGTCGAAGCAGTTCTAGTAGAACATTTTAGACGAATTCGTAAATACCAACAACTTATCAGCTATCCAAAGACTAGGATAGTCTCACTGATAATAACAACTACAACATGCTTACCTGCTAATTTCTGGCACACGTAACCATATTTGGGGCTACCACAATAGCAATCGTTCCATTTTCCACCTGGCCACATCTCAACACAGTCCTCGCCGCCCTGATAGTTGTCCGGTTGAACTAGAATTACATGACATAATGTTACACCTTGAACCCGTCCTTATACGAGATTGGGGGGATGCTGGAAACATTGACGAGATCATAGAGAACTATAGACACATGTTCCCGAATATATCCATTAATGAATATTTGCTCATACACTGTTCCTAATATTTGCAATAAATTTGGGACGATATTCTAATTTACCGTAACTATTACTCAATTGTTCGTTGCGTTGTATCACCCGCGTCCGTGACCGCCCGCCGCCCTATCCGCCCATAAATGCTGAGCGAATACAGCAACAATCAAGCCACATTCCCAGTTAGATTCAATTTCATTGCATGTGTTACACATAGACTAAATCGAAACGCTTAAGCTACATTGTATGTGCCACTAGAATGTACAATATTATTTATCATACAGATTGCCTCCATTGTGAGGGTCAGCGAAACATATCAATATTGAACGCATGACAGAATCACTTAATTCTAGCAACAATTCCAATTCTTGGAACAATCGATCATAGTCTGGGCAGTAACACCACTCTTATGGGAAGCAGCAATACCTTGAAATCCACAGTACTCCCCGCACAGATAACTGAAATACTCTGGAATGCAGAGTATCTACTGAATCCATCGTGTCACCTGAATCCGTCGTGTCACCTGAGATGTTTTACGAGGTGGCTTATTCCTGAGTATCCACTTTGCATGGGTGGACGCTCATTCAGTCTTCCGATTGGACGAGAATCAACAGAAAAGGCAATTTTGTTGTTGTTATCGAGTATTATTCTGTTGTTATCGTGTATTATTTTGTGATGTTCTCTTGTGTATCGAATCCAGATCATTGGTTGAAATGCCACCACAAATTTATTGTGCCTTGAGAATAGTCACCGTGACCACAAGTCCGCCTGAATTAATAAGAAGTAATTCCCTTGCCTCTACATAAATGATTTGGATAGACATGTTAACAGCTCATCGTCGCTAGCTGGATGATGGATGAGGGCATTTTGCCCCAAAACAGTCGCGTCATATACTTACAGCTGCATAATATAGGTATGGTGTTGAGCATCTTCAGCATTGTAAGATTGTTATTCGATAATCTATGCCCAACTCGCTCCCTGTGGGACCTGCGGTGATAGACCTGTTGGTGCACAACGCAGGTCATGGAATTGAGTTGGAGCGGCTCAGAGTGTTTGTCGTTAGATGCGACTATCTGGGTGCACCCGTGGGGTTTCCGGGTGCGAAAGGAAACAGGATCCAAACTTAGTAATATGACTAAAATAGTGCTGAAAGCGACGTTAAATCACTCATTCACTCTATATATAACAATTCTCCGCCAATTCTCAGGTTTCTCTCAGGAACAGATAGATTCAAAGATTAACAGAGATACAAACAGCTTTGGAATTCTTTTTCGTAAAACTGTAGTCAACATTCATTATTGAAACTGTTGAGCGCATCCGTTTTATCGTAAACGCGGTTGATCCGTTTTCTTTATTCAATACATATCTGGATATGGGGGCTGATAGCTCCAGTGTTCTTGTGAATATCGTTTATGTATCGGCTGAATGGATCTCGACCCTTTCATGGGTGTCAAACTGATCATATCGCCTTCATGCTTCTGCTTCTGCTAAAGTTATTCAACCGTCTGTGTAATCGGTATAAGGGTCACTGACCAATATAAATTTACTTCGAGCCACCACACTTTTTTGCTCAAAATATCTCAAACAATCCGTTGTTTTGACACCAATAATTCATTCAAAATAATGAAAACTACTGGAATAATGCTGAATATAATAAAAACATATCCAGAACTGGATTGAGGATTGAGGCAACCAGAACCTCTAATTCTAACTTGTGAAGTATGTTCTCTGTGATCTTGATAATTAACTCAAGTGCTGCAAAATTCAATCAGTTTGAGGACCGCAGATTTTTTTTCTGGTTTCCTATCGCAATCTCTAGTTAACATGACACGACATTCAGTTGTACTTCCGACTTCCTCAAAATACTCGGTAACGTCAAATTTGAGGTTACAGTCACCAAAAAATCGGTACTGAGATCAATTCGTTCTGGTTAACCCTACCCTGAAGATGACCCCGCCGAAGAATATCTCTGTCACCCCTTGAGATAGGGGTCCGAAACATTACACAATATATCTGTGGGTCAATCTCAACCGGAAATGTAACAAACATAATATGATGAAATTTTGGTGGATTTTTCGGTTATGTTTTAGTTAATGCATTTCTTCTCCGCATAACTAAATTAGGAAATGATTGTCTTATGTGAAATCAAATTAAATGTCTTACTGACAGGCTTGGTAGAATTAAATAATTTTGTCAATATATATATTGCTGATATGATTGGCATAACTTATTATGACGCATAGATATACCTTCCCAATTGATAAATGTCGGGTAACTTCCGTCCTCCCAGACAAATACTCTTTTGCCCGAGCGATCTCTTAATCCAATCGGGACACCGTATTTCCCCTGCGTAAACTTCTTAGCAAGAGAGTAAACTATCTCGTTTTGGTCTGCTGAGTGGATAACGGAGAGTCTTGCTGCTTCTGCACGGCAGAGATCCTGAGCTTCGGACCATGTCACTTGCCTGCGGCCAGACCGAGCAAAGGACCTAAAACACTTCTGCCCGAATAGATTCCAGTTTGGAGGACATGAATCTGAAAGCAACAGATATACATGCATATCATGGAATGACGTTCGGTGTGACACATCTTATTTGAGATCATTATGTTTGTAAGAACAGAATCGCCATGATCCCTGAAAAACGACATAAAATTCATCTTTCCTTTGATTGAATCATCAGTGTTATGAATGCCTGTAATCAGTATTACATCCACAATGTTCGCGGAGGTACAGATGCGACAAATGCTGGGTTGAGTTTTAGTCCGGAAAAGTTGATGTGATTAACTTCACAATCTAAATTTAACCGCTCCTCTTTCTTAGGAAACCGTCTTGTGTTTTTATTATTTTTATTTCATACATATTTGGAATTGGTGTTAACTATATACGAAATAGGTCTTCCAATTATTGACGTTGAAATTCTTTATGGACAACGGCTGATGAATGTCCGATCTAACGCTTGATCACAAAAGTAAGAGACATGCTATAACATCGAACAAGTATACTTCGCTTTCTCGGATGAGACGTGGAACAGAAACCTAATTTCGTCAATGTAACTTTGAAAATGGACAAACAAAAATCAAAATAACTAATTTTTGGTTATGTTTTCGACGATAGTCTACATATACGTAGACTAAAAATAAGTTTAGTTTTATAGTTGTCTTTCTGTTACCTCACTTCATATAATCCCCCAAAATACAAAACGATGATTCTACATTCGCCCCCTGATACACCGTGTGGGTGCTTGTTAGAGAAACCCATATTTCTGGCCAATTGGAATAGTTTAGTGTTTTTAGAGGAATAGATCGTGTTGAACTTTTAAAACAAATGAAAAATAAATACGTACATGTTCTATTTAGTTTTTCGCAAACTACTCCAAATCTCCCTTCGTGACACGGGTAGTCACTCCATGTCCCACCAGGCCACATTTCCACACAACTTTCTGGACTGAAGTAATTGTTCGGTTGCGCTGAAAAATGATACAAAATAAGACTAATTGCAACGGACGTACCAGTTATCTTACGGATTTACTCAGAGCAGACGCGCAGGTTGATCACATAACATTGTCTTAATTTTCGTATTGCAGGCACGGCACGGTTACGTTGCGCATAGACCAGGGCAACGATGGTGAGTTACGATGTGTTTGTAGATGAATTGTGGTAGCAGTTTTGTGCATAAGCTCTGTAAATAGTAAATGATGCAAGAGTCGTAACTGGGACGCAGTCATATCTGGGGACAACCGCCAACCCAAAGGGATTAAATCTGACCGCTTGTGATTTCTTGCCATGTGTTTTAGCGGGCAGACAACTTGATGTATTGATTTGAAATGACATTATAAGTGAGTAAATACTAATTATTCATATACGTAATTTAACATTGGCTCTAAAAATCGAATTTTTGTTTCAAATTATTCGAGGCATCAGTGGGAGTATATGGCTTAGCAAAAGTCACAGTATCACAGCTATATGGTTGGGGGGGGGGGGATTTGGCTTAATGTCACACTCAAGTTTGTTTCACTCATATGGTGACAGTCAGTTTGGTTGGTGGAGGAAGCCGGAGAACCCGGAGAAAACCACCGCCTTTCGGCAAGTAACTGACAAACTTTCACACATGAAAGGGTGAGACCATCTCACCCCCGTTACTACGCCTATGTAAGAATAGATGAATCAGATTATGTCATTTCCAACAATTGGCCCACTCTTACAAAATAAAATTTCGTTATGGTAGATGAGATTTCAAGACATTTTGAGAAGCGATCTGGTGTGGTGACCCTAAAGACCCTAAACTCATAAACTCAACGTAGACAATTCCAGTTAAATACAATTATAGCGGTGGACGCTGTATGTGTGCATGTTCCGCACCTGCAATAGTTGGGGGGGGGGGGGCAAAGAATTTTTATATTTTTCTTGTGAATTCTGAACTGGCAATGTATATTTCTTCTATTAATCCCAGCAGAAAAGTAATATGAAAAATCCCTTAAATATTCAACTTTAATAATTCTTTTCAATTTATATATTGTATTTACCTTCCCAGTTGGTGAACGTCGCCGGACTGCCATCTTCCCAGACGTAAATTCCCTCCTTTTCGATATCACCCAAACCGATAGAAACTCCAAGTCCCTCCACAATCATTCCCTTGGAGAGATTATACACTAAAGCATTCACTGCTGCCGAGTCGATTGTTACCAGCATTGCATCCTCTTGCGAACAGAAGTATCTAGATTGTATCCATGTGACATTTAGGTCATCATCTCTGGGAAAAGCTCGGTAACACTTATTTTGGTAGTGCACCCATTTAACAGGACAGACACCTACGGATAATCAAAAATAAAATCCCAATTATTGATTTAGTCCATTGTTCCTTTGACGTATACCCTTATCCACCAACCACACTCTTTGTATGAAGTATTTTGAACATCCTATGCAGATTTGATGTCTATGACCCACTCCTTAAATGTAAAGGACCAGATTTCATTCATATTTTATGTAGCTGAAATAGTTCTAGAAATATCGTGCTATTTTTAAATATCAAGTTTTAAACAGTCGTTACCCAGAGAGTAGCTTTGGAAAGCGTCATGCCTGATATCTTCTTGTTTGAAACGTGACATTCAGATCAGTCACCCGAAGACCGACATTTACAAGTAAGCAGTATTGGCTTTTCGAAAGACTTGATCAGTCGTCGGCGCTCGATTATTGCTTCATGCAAGGTAAAAACTGATGCCAGAGATTTTTCTGGAAAAAAAACTTCAATAGTCCTCCGCTGTTATCTCTTTGGTGTAATGTTGGGCAAATCCTGAAGTATGAAAAAGAAATATAGGCTACAGGGCGTTTTAGCCACGTGTTCACTGCTTAACAGTGGCCACCTGGACATATTGAGAGTCGACTGGTCTCCAGTGGAAATAACCACTCCAATCGAGATGTTGTTGTGTGTGGACTAATTTGAATTGATTATCCAATGCAATTATTTAATGTACTGTATAGTATTCTCTCTTGGGATACATTCCACTAAGATCTCCATTGACCCATGAAAATTTCTCGCTATTTTGTTCAAGATTCTTTCAAATTAAAAAGTCATATAACTGACCAGTTATTCATCACAAAACCTATATATATCTTGGAATATACTGAACAGTTCATACATACTAGTCTATTTTGAAATACTAGCGTCTGGTCCGTCATTCATTATTCAACCGTCGTCCATTATAGAATATCCCATATTCCATATAACAGCATTAGCACCAAATTCAACACAAGACCCCCACAAAAAAAAACCAACAACACCGAAACACCGAAACACTAGGTTTGAAGGTAGTTAGTCCGGAAAGTATGGCGGCGACGATAAGTTCGTATCATAATTGCATACATGTATGTGATTGGGCTTTCGTGTGCTTGTCTCCCCTGGATGATACTCTTCTAAAATATAAGTGTATCGACTACAAGCGTCAGATCCGACATTCACTACTCAGCTATCGTCCATAAAGAATTCCCGCATTCTCACCACTCAGCTATCGTCCATAAAGAATTCCCGCATCCGTAAGTGATAGACATCTTAAAGAAGATACTCGACCCGATATTTCCGTCATCTCTCCCTACTTCGGTAATGCCGATGGCGGATTGTGACAACATCAGATCAGCACGGCTAGGCAATCTTTGTCAATACATTTATAAATATAGATTTCAGAAACTACTGAACCAGTAAATATCACAGGGCTCAAATGAAGCTGGCAATGTGAGGAACAAATGGCGGAAACGTATAAGACGAAGCAACTTTAGGTTAATCAGTTGCTAAATACCTAAATCATGAAGAGATGGAGTAGCCATGTTTGATGAACATAAAAAAAAATCTTTGAATAAATGGCAATCACGCCTGTGCCTTTGTTTGAGCATTTTCGTTCCCATGAGGAAGTATGTACAAATGTATTATGTTTAGCAAACGGAAGTTATTTCCTTATTGCTTATTCCCGTTTCGATATTCTAAAACGCGCTATGTGAAAGTAGTACCACTTTGATTGTCTATCTGGTCTATCTGGTCCTTCAGCTCCCGTGAATGGGAGTATATATTCTTCATTGTATCGCTTAGATTGAGATCATGCCCCTTAGGTGTACATTAAACTAACACCGATAGTGCTTTAATCTCACATAATAAACCGCGAACAATTCGGAAATGGTGAACTACTCACCGGTGAAAAGGATTTCGGAAGGTATCTGAAGCTCACATAGTTCATTCATGTCCATCAAATGACTTGATAGAGCTATTACATCATCGCTCTTATCTAATACCTCTCAAGTCGGTGCTAGGGGCCGTGCGGTCATATCATTCAAGATATCCACATGAACAGCTGCAATAAAAGCGTGGCTGGAATACAAATGATCACGGATATTAGTTTTGGATCTTGTGATGTTTTTAAAGTAATGCGGTGAATATATTTGCCTATGAGGTCATATGACTTCAAGTCAGTACTCCGTCATCTTTTTTTTTCACCAGCCATTTTATGTTGTATTTATTTATTCGGGACTCGTTCTTCATTCCGACTTGAACGTTAGTGGTAAGAAGGGTGTGTTTATTGCATCATTGCGAAATATAAGAGATTATCGTATGAAAGTCTTCTCCCTTTTACGATGTTCTCTGAAATGTTGATTCACTGCTTGTTGATAGATGTATTGCCATACATTGATTCACGTGCAGTAATGTATATACCACGAAATTTACAAATTCTGTTCTATCACTCCTACTGATTAATAATAATGAAGAGGAAATGTATTTCGGTACATATGGCAGCGATGCACACAATCGCTGGTTCGGCAATGTAGAAAATGCCTTATGCTCCATTTAAACGGCATTGTATTGGTGAATGCTTAAGTGAATGACCGTATTGTTGGAACGAATGGGAAAAATTATTTTTTTCAGGATTGTGGTATGTACGGAAGCATAGAAGGGACACGGAGAAGATTTTCTTCAAAATTATGTTAAACCCCGAGAGAACTGTCCAATGAGAATGCAGAATTATCCTAGACCTCGAGATAATCGTCCAATCAGAATGCTAATCGTCTACTGAGAATGCAGAATTGTCACGGATCTCAAGAAAATTTCATCTCCAACACAAGAGCGCTCGCCGCTCATCTCGAGGTATTATCAGGCGGGTCCTTGAATACTATAGGCTAGCCGCATACCAAAGAGGGTACTCAGATAAAACAGATATGTTTTATTCTAGATATGACTAAAGCAATAGAGATTATCTAAAAGATCGACATAAGAATCTAATAAATAAAATCTCTAATAAATAAAATCTTGAGGCCCAAAATCTTGGCCTCCATTTATGCACTCAAAAACAAGCTGGAGCTCCCATGTGTAGAGCAATATTAAAACGTATTTCTAAGTAATATGTTGAAGAAATACAAGAAAGCAAAACATTTTTATAAACATTAGCTATCCAAATCATTTGAGGTTTACAATATAATGGAAAATATTTTGAAAATATGGGTGTTTGAATTCTCCAAAAGTATTTGAGGTCGAACATTCAGTGTACTGGCCAGACATGTCGGATAGTCACTAAATGAAGTGCAGGGGATGTAGTCTCTAGGAAACATGTCTTTGAAACGTAAATGAGTGATGGGCTGCCTCTAACAATCTAGAATGATTGAAACTTTTGTTTAGGGTTTGAGAGACTTGAGTATTTGCATAACAATTGGAATCAGGATTCCATGTGACCTGCATTTACAAGTCCAGATTCTTTTTTTTTCCAATGTTTCCCAAATACTTCCTTGAGCTTTGGATGAATATTTGCATATGAAGTTGTATATGCTCAAGCCTGGCAAGACCTGTCAACCGTACCTGTGACAGAACATTGGGACTTTCTCAACACAAGCACCATGAGCACAACAAGGCTGGGCAATTATACTTGGACACTTTAGATGTTTTTACCATCAAGAGAGCAGAATATTTTTGCAATCGTAATGTCTATAGAGAAATGAAGTAAACAGATTTTGAGAATTATCCATCAAATATTTGTTGTCTGGAAGTTTTGCAATCTTTTAATTATAGCATTGTCTTGCCGTGTTATACAACTTTGACATCGGCGTGAAATTTTGTGCAAATATATTCTAGTATTGCTGCTATAAATGGTAAAAAGGCTTATCAAGGTGAGATTGTAAGGATGGATGCCATAACAAAGGATTTAATAAATTAATATCCTATCAATGCTCTCCAATAATTGAACATTAATAAGCGTCGATCCCCCCGCCCCCAGTGACCATAATCAAAGGACTTTTATTGATTATCTTCTGCGTTTTTATTACTCGATTATCTCGGTGTCCGAGATAATTCTGCATTCTCATTGAACAATTATCTGGGGGTCGGTGATAAGTTTGAAAAAAATCCACGTCCCTTCTATGTTCCCGTAGGTATGGGTATTTAATGTGTGGGTTAATTAATTTATGGTAAAGGAGTACTACTGTTATATGTAGGTGTCTCTTGCTAAGATTATCTATCTTCACACACTAGTTGTGGAAAGCCGAGTGTTATGAGGTCAGTTTTTTGAATGGTCTAGCTACTACATATGGGGGATATCATTCATGGGATGCTTCTTTGTTTATAGAGTTCCTTGAATTTCTAATTAGAACTGTCTATGTAAACTTTGGCAACACAATATCAACAGCTTATAGGTATTCCAATGGGTACTAATTGTGCACCCCTGTTCACTTAACTATCTCTGTTCTCTTATGAATATGACTATATGCAGGCGCTTTTAAATTACAACACATATAAGGGAAACCGATCAATTCAATTCCCGTTCCTTCTCATTCACCAGACGGTATATAGACGATCTTCACTCTGTGGATAATCGCTATATAAATGACGCAGTGAAGGATATCCACCTTCACTGCACTTGAAGAAAACTGCAGATAGCCCTACCGGCACATCATATCTAGACCTATATCTCTATAAAAATGAAGCGGGCCTTCTCTCTCGTCGATTGTATGACAAAAGAGATGATTACAATTTTCCTTTCTGGACAGTGATATTCCAGTGGGACCTGCATATAGTATATACCTATCTCGCCTAGTAGCATTTGTTAGATCCTGTGTTAAATGTGACAATTTTAATCAACGTCACAAAACATTATCGCTGAAACTTATAAAACAGGGCTATACCTCCGAGCGTCTGCACTCAAATTTTCTCAAATTTGGCGATACATATCGCATGCTAATAGCAAAATACGAGCGCAGCGTGCAAGATCTATGGCGTTATACTTTTCGTAATTTTTGTCTAATTCCATCCGCTTAACCCGGGACCAGGGACCGTATGAACCAATGTAGGTCAAGATCCTCATGGTGCTCATATGAACATCCACAGTCAAAGCGTGATGACGACTTTACAACGAATAGCATACGGTTAAGAATACTGAACAGCGATACGGGTTTGATATTTCTGAAACATCATGAGTTTTGCTGGCATCATTGAAAGCTGTTGACCGCTTTTCTCTTGCAGGAAACTAGCCTATGTTTATATATACTATGATTGTCTTTTTGAATTTGGTGCTGATGCTGTTATATGAAATATGGACGCGGATATTCTTTAATGGACGACGGTTGAATTATGAATGACGGGCCAGACGCTTATAATTTCAAACAAAGCTCACAGCCCACGCGTGGAATCATGTCAATATAAGGATGGAGGCCTCCCAATTTTGAATACCTTACAGATTGTGGGTTCTTTTCTAACCGGAGAAAGTGACACAGTCTAATCGTACAGTATAATACTAAAGGGAAACCAGGAACTGAAACGATGTTCTTCCTGCTTCCCCAATACACATTATATATAGCTCGCGTTCGAAGCGGGGCGAAATAACAAACATGTTTTCCTCGGTATTCGCCCAATGAAAAGGTTGGATGAGGGAACTTTCTGAGTTCGAACATCTTTCCAAATTAAGTCTAGAAAAACTAAACTCATTTAAGCTATATGGCAAGGATAAATTGCCAGCACCACACGACAGCCTTAAACTGCACCTGGTGCTCATGACGTTTCCTGTCGTTTTTATATTACTATTCAGTTAAATCTATCCACATACTGACGTATCTCGGTTGGTTGGGTGGTTCAATGACAGTGCTGATCAGTGCACATCGTTACGAGCAACATAATCACACAATGTTATAATGACAATAATGGAGATTATTGGAGACACATTGCATGCATATGAGGTAAGTACTTCTGTAACAAGCACTGGGGCAAGGCTAAACCGTCGAACAACAAAGTTGCTTAACGGTATACTATCAGATCTATGCAGCGAAACTATAGATTGCAATAATAACTATAATATTATCTAGGTACTTTCTGAGAGCATCTTCGAGAATTTTATAAGAAAACGCCGAAATATATTAATCTGTATAATTTGATGATAGATGCAATGGCCTCACCTGTATTCCGTTCCTGTGAGAGAACACTTAACATACACATCAATGTGGTGAATGTCCGGAGTAATTGCCACATGCTTAATGTGAACATTCTAACATCAAGTTATCTCATAATAAAGTTGCTCTATCATCAGGCTGGTTCATGAATCAGCCTGGTAGCGATAATGTTAACATCTCTGAATTAGGTTGTATTTGTTATGACTTGCATGTCAGAGTATGTTAAGTTTTTTACGTTTAAGAGAGACATTTACTTGCCTGTGGCATTGAAACACTCATACTTATTATCGCGACGGAAAAACATTTAGCTTCCTGGTTCGTTTTACATTCAAGATTTTAATGAAAACAGAAATGTCAATTAAGTACATGATATCCAGCGCCGACCAAGAATGTCATATAAAACAAGGGCAGAGATAGTCATGTGGGTCTGGTGCCACAGGCGAACTGATCTCCATCCCCACCCATGGTATATCTACAGCGTACTTGGAAGCATCATACACTATATAAATAGAGCATTTCATCGGTTCTCTATAGCCGACTGTCTTTTATAATTGTTTACACAACGAGAGATGCATGACGAGAGCGTGACTTTTCCAACAGCACAAAAAAGTGCAAAGATAATTTCTTCAGGAATTACCCCGGGCACTTCGTGATGTTCTTACCGTCAAAACTCTATCAACACTCTTAAAACTAAAGTGTTGTATACAACATTTATAATGTTGTAAATAACACTTTGATAAGTGTGGAGGAGGGAAAACATTTGTAAATGTTAATTTAACACTTTCGAAAGTGTTGCTGGTTTCAACACTTTGTAAAGTGTTGCATTTCAACATGTTAAAAGTGTTATGATCTCGTTTCTAACCTTTATAAATGTTGAATTCTAACACTTGTAAGTGTTAGATTTGTGTCCATATTTAACATTTGGTAAATGTAACACTTTGTAAGCGTTGGTATTCAAAAAGGAGATGGCATGATAAGGTGGCATTTGGCCTATATACATGGTGCAGTTGAACTTTCATGTAAGAACTATAATCTTAATACAATCAAGCTAGAACTTTCACATAATATTGTATACATATATTTTCTCGTCATTAGATTAAAACAATTATTTTAGGACATTTTAATTTCTTGATTTCAACTGCACCATGTATACTTATGCCGCCTTATCGTACCATCTACTTTTAAGGCATTTCACAAAAATTGCCTGTTAAAATTTGCAACAGCAACACAGTAATCCTTCTATGATCGGTTTTCAACTCCCCCAGAGTCAAATTGCTGTGGAAATGTAACTGTGGTACTTGTGTAAGTGTAGGTCATATTCAAGATAATGATTTAAAGAACATACCAAAATAAAGTTCACTTGCATTCAGTCACAGACGAATAAAAACAGGAGCGAGATTGAAGTCTGACCCCTTGACATCTGCAGGACAAAATTGTGGTAATGCAAAGAACTAAACAGATTTGTGACAATGACAAGACCGGTTAAGCAAGAAGCAGGGTATAAATTTTATAAAGTTTATGTTAGATATGACAAACTTGCAGAAGTACCAAAGTTACATTTTAAAATAAGCATCCCTCCATTTGTATGACAAACAAGAATAAAAAATAATGCAAGAGTATGCTTTACTGCTTTTTTAATGCAACAATATGGGATGTGTTCATGAATATATTTTCACAATAAAATTCATTAAGGTCACCGTTACTTAGTTTCTCATGACCCTCTCACATCTATATGTAAGGGCAAATGATTAGAGTTCATATGGGACTTAAAATTTTCAAAAGATCTCCTTTTCTTCATATTTACAAGCATTTGGTTCGGAGAATCCATAATTAATAATTGTCGCACTCAGTACGTCGCTTTTTACAAGCCAGGTCACAAATGGGCCACTTCTGATCCAGAATGGGTTAAATGTCAATGTCACTGATTTTGGACTTCTTGTTCATTTGCGTCTGCGATACAAGGTTGCTCAGGATTGAACCCAAAAATCGGTCGATCACACAGATTTCTGATAAGATTTCTTTCATTCGATCACATGCATGTGTGAACTAAGTCTGGCGCTTCTAGGCATAATCATTCTTGAGATATGATGGTATTGCGAAAACAGACCGACGTATCCCCTGTTGATATGAGGACAACACCCCAAGAAAGCCTAAGCCTTCTCATTCTTGAAATATGTTGGTAAAAACAACTGCTAGTAAGTGAATGTATGAGTGGAATATTTTCAGTCCAAATCAGTCACAGACTGATGGTGATCCAGATTAAAACTGACACAATCAGAATTCACCGAACACAAGAGCTTTGACATGAGACAACGCAGATTTTGGTGATCATCTCTCTAAATCTGATTGGCAGTCTCTCTTTCTCAGAGTCTCAGAGTCATACTCTCGAGGAGTAAAAAGAAGGAGGTTAGTTGATCAGCATATTCCAGATTGAATTTATTATGCAGCTCGAAAAGCCTATCAACTGCAAAAGTTATGTCGTTCCTGCAAGGTATCGTAATGCTGTCGACGATGATGAAATATTAGGATACTGCATTACTCGTTCCCAGGCAAAGGACATATGGCTGTGACCTCCTGCCTCTAGGTAGTGAACTGCACTGGTTCCAACCTGAAAAAGAGTGTAAGATGATTCTATTTCAAAATTTGCAATCAACCAGTCTAATAGTAACTGAAGTTCAATCTAACTCAAGATATATGCACTTAAGCATCTTCACATGGTGATGACAGTGTGTAACAAATTTCTAAAGAATCTAGAATCTTAGTCGCACAACCCTACCCCAGAAAGTTAGGTAGGTAGGTAAATACATATATTTATTCGAAGGTCAGGTTTTCCTTTCGCGGTGGATGGAAGAGTTAAGGTGATTTGGTCCAGATATCAAGTTCTTATGAAAATGCCATGAGAAAACTACTGTTTGCATCGATTGTCAAAATGATTTCTGAGAAGATAACGAATCCTCGACATCCTTGAACAAGGGAAACCCCCACCATATACTCGGGTCAATCCTAGAATACAGGCGAAAACTGCATTCCTCTATGGATTGGGGCATGGAATATTTGCCTTCACAATGTGTGATACAGGGGCCGCGGAGCGCCCCCCCCCCCCCCATACACACACACTTGTTATAGATCAATGTTATAAGTCCTGTCTTAGATAGCACCAGTCCAACATTTAACAAGGCCGGTATGGAGTTCAGCCCCTCCACTTTCAAATGTGCTTCGCGGCTCCTGTGATACATGTTCACATCGCCGACTGCCGGAGAGCAAAATACTTGCTTGGCGAGCATTTTACGTTTGTTCACCTAACAGTGGAGACAGGGGAGACAACTCTGACATTTCAAAATAAAATGATGACCTGTCTGAGAATCAGCAGAAAAAGTTCCCAGTCGACGAATTTTGGACCCAGTCAGGGTGTAGTGGATAAGGGAAATCAATACAGTATCAGATATCATATGGCCACTGTTAATTAATTGTTTGTTTCTCGTAACCTTGCTGGTCCTTGGCTCCTTAAGTATACACTGCATACCTGACTCTGACATTTCAAAATAAAATGATGACCTGTCTGAGAATCAGCAGAAAAAGTTCCCAGTCGACGAATTTTGGACCCAGTCAGGGTGTAGTGGATAAGGGAAATCAATGCAGTATCAGATATCATATGGCCACTGTTAATTAATTGTTTGTTTCTCGTAACCTTGCTGGTAAAAATATACATGCTGAGCGCGATAATTATTAATTATTAACTTGCAAACCAATTGTGTTCAAATATGAAGAAACTGAGCAAGTTTTACTCATGAAAATGTAAATCCCTCATGGATTTTAATTATTTGCCCTCAAAATATAGATGAGGGCTGGTTACGGGAAACGGACCATTAATTATCAGCGGCCTATGCTATCAGAAAATATCAGCATATGGGGTCGGGCGAGGCTCAGTTTCGAGATACAGGGTGGAGCTCTGTTCCGGGGGTGGCGGGACAGGTGGATATACCCCCAGGGTGTAGTGGATGAGTGCAATCAATGCAGTATCAGATATGCTATCTGAAAATATCAGCATATGGGGTCGGGTGAAACTTAGGTTTGGAGATACAGCCAGGGTGAAGCTCAATTCCGGGGGGGGCGGGGATATACCCCAGGGTGTTGTGGACGAGTGGGGGAGGGGGGGGATTTGGCTTAATGTCACACTCAAGTTTGTTTCACTCATATGGTGACAGTCATAGTGGACTAGTGTAGTCAAGGCAGTATCCGATATCATGCTATCTGAAAATATCAGCATATGGAGTCGGGTGGGACTTAGTTTCGGAAATAGAGGGAATTAGGCTATGTTCCGAGTGTGGGGAAGAGGGGAGATACCCCAGGGTGCAGTGAATGGGTGGAGTCCATGCAGCATCTGGTATGGCATCTGAAAATATCAGTATATGGGGTCGGGCGAAGCTTAGTACACATGATACATGGTAGAGCTCAAACTTTTACAAAATCTTGAACACAAAACTTGTCTCCTGAAATGTTGATGACGAACAACCAGCCAGTCAGACATCAAGCCATAGGACGGCTATTGCTTCGCAATCCGTCCAAAAAGTGAATGTACATGTATGTTAGACAGTCTCCTTCGTTCTGCACAAATTGAAGTGTTCTTCTTGGTGCATTGTATTACTAAATTTTGGAATGAAATCCATACTCTGTAATTGAGGATACAATATCAAACAAGCAACAAACAGATGTATGTGAAAAGACAAGCCCAAAAACCAAGAGGCTTTCTGTTGCCAGGTGTTTGAGACAACTGGACTTTGACCATGAGCCATAAACTGTCCTCAACTATTTCATGGTTTTCTCAAGACTGTCCATCATATTAACATTTGATGTCAACCCATATTCAAAGTGTTAATGCATGAACACAAAATATCTTTTCTTTACTTTGTTTCTTTGCTCGAAGTTGCGGTGAAAGGGACATTACGGCTGGACATATGAAATGCTGCAGTAACCTTTATGAATAAGTGGGGGCCCTGGGGGGATGTGGTTTAATGTAACACGCAATGTTATTTCACCAATATAGTGACAACCACTTTGAACTCGGAAGCCGGAGTATCCGGAGTGAACCATCAGCCGTCGGCGAGTAACAGGCAAACTTTCACACACGCACCAGCGGGGCTCGAACACAGGCCGTTTCAGCAGTGTGGGGCTAGCGATCACCAATCAGCCACTGAGGCCCCCCCCCCATGAATAGGTTATTGGATTATCATGGATGGTAAAGCTTTCTGATAACTGGACAGTTTGCATTTTAGGATAACCTGGAAATTACAATATACATTGCTATGAAAAGCACCAGGCTAAAAATTGTTATTCCAATCGAACTGTTAGTGTTACTCGCAGAAGTCTGGAGCCATTTACTTGAGGGATTATTATCTGGATTTGCAAATATTACCTTCTGATAGTTCATTGCAAGTCTGCAGTTCCTCACAGAGCCCACCGCTCTCTTCACTCTTGTGACATCTTTGCGATCTTCAATATGTTTGGTACATATCGGCTTTGTTAAAAGTTTCGATCCCGTGTCCTCTGAATATAGCATCGCAAATTCTTGATCAATCTGAAAATGAATATGTATTTGCATAAATATTAATTGACAATTGACTGGATAGGACTGTCTGATGGAAATCAACGAAGCAATACTTAATTCCACTGTGACCGAGTATATCAAAAAATTTCCAATTGCCTGAAGCCAGGGTTGTCCTGTGAGATCGGAGGTTGAAAGGTTTGGCAGATCATAACACTCCCTTATGCGTATTTCAACTGAAGAAGTCGCAAGAAGAACAAGAATGCGATCCTTCCACAGACCTGCATGCCGAATCAAACAGGTTGGGGAAAATACCTTGATCGAGGTATTATACCTTGATAGGGGTATAACACCTCGATCAAGTTATAGGCGTATACCTCGATGGGTATAGGGTTCGATGGGTGTAGGGCTATGTCAGCTTCAGTTTTATATATTTATGGAAAATGCGAACATCCCCACATACCCCGGACTGCATGGATCTTTCAACAGCATCTATGGCTTCATTGTCGGAATGTTCCATGATTTTCATCAACTTATTGCTTCGTTTTATGCGACTAGGTAATCATTCAAATTAGCCACTCTAAGTCTAATATTTACAAAATGAAACATGGCTTCAAATGACATATTCGGTGAAATTTATTCTGTAAATGAAAATAGCATGTGATTGCATACTTCGATCTCAAAGTCATATCCAAGTTGCATGAATGTAGATGCATTGACTGATGAATACATTAGATCCCAGGCCGGGTCATACCTAAGACTTGAAAAATGGAACTTGTTGCTCCCTCGCTTACGCTCAGCATTAAGAGGATAGAACAAGGACTGGTTCGCTCGGTGTCAGTATAATGTGACTGAGTGGGGTGTCATGTCTGCCTACGGCATGATATTTCAGTGGGACAGCACTATAAAATGGCAGCATTAGATCTGCTCTGTTACAAGTAGGTACCCTGCCCCTCCCCCTCCCCTCCCTTCCCTTCCCCGTCGTGATATAGCTGAAAAAATGTTGAAAGCGACGTTAAACCCTATTCACTCACTCACTCACTGAATACATTAGATTAAATTGTCTGATGCAATGCACAATCTCCTAGCATGCACACACATGGCAGGGTCATAATACCCAGAGCAGAGGTCTGTTTTTATGTGCACATGCTAGCAGTTTAGATTATGTGAGTAGTATACAATACATAAATTGAAGCCCATTGACCTACTTAATGACGTCACATTGGGGAGGATTGGGAGGAACTTGATCACGTGATCAAGGCATGTCTAGATGGTGGTGGTGGGACCAAAATGGCGGCTTGTGGGTGGTGGTGGTGGGACCAAAATGGCGGCTTGTGGGAGGTGGTGGTGGTGGGACCAAAATGGCGGCTTGTGGGAGGTAGTGGTGGTGGGACCAAAATGGCGGCTGATGTGGGTGTGGGTTCAAAATGGCGGCTGATGTGGGTGTGGGTTCAAAATGGCGGCTGATGTGGGTGTGGGTTCAAAATGGCGGCTGATGTGGGTGTGGGTTCAAAATGGCGGCTGATGTGGGTGTGGGTTCAAAATGGCGGCTGATGTGGGTGTGGGTTCAAAATGGCGGCTGATGTGTGTGTGTGGTCAAAATGGCGGCGCAAGGGAGCAAACGAGGCGGTGGGGAGGTCACGGAGAGAAAAAACCCTCACATTACCCTCAAAAAAACCTCTAAGCCATATAATAATAATAAACATAATATATAGGTGTTGTACCATGTTAATAGCATCAGTCTAGCACCTGTACCACCCTAGGGTCGAGCGTTTATTGTCCCGTGTATCTCCGCAGAAAATCAACAAACAAAATGGCGGCTCCAGGATGGTGTGGGGACGCCCTTTCCACATCACGGCGTCGATCATAGCGCCATCTGCACACACTGACGCAAGGGAGACAACTCGTGTGGCCCAAGGATATGGAAATAGCCGTGTTGGAGTTAGGGGAGTTACTACTGGTCCAGTGGGGTCGAGTGAGGTATCAAAGTGAAGCTTAGGTGAAGGGGCATCTGATGGGTTGGGTGTGGGATTGAAATATCGGCATTGTGCGCATGCGCGGTGGCCCAAGGGTATGGAAATAGCCGTGTTGGAGCTAGGGGAGTTACTACTGGTCCAGTGGGGTCGAGTGAGGTATCAATGTGAAGCTTATGTGAAGGGGCATCTGACTGGACTAGTGGGTTTGAACTAGCGTCATTCTGCGCATGCGCGGTGGCCCAAGGGTATGGAAATAGCCGTGTTGGGAGCTAGCGAAGCCAATAATGGTCCAATGGGGTCGTATGAGGTATCAAAGTGAAGCTTATGTGAAGGGGCATCTGACTGGACTAGTGGGTTTGAACTAGCGTCATTCTGCACATGCGCGGTGGCCCAAGGGTATGAAAATAGCCGTGTTGGAGCTAGGGGAGCTACTAATGGTGCAGTGGGGTCGAGTGAGGTATCAAAGTGAAGCTTATGTGAAGGGGCATCTGACTGGACTAGTGGGTTTGAAATAGCGTCATTCTGCGCATGCGCGGTGGCCCAAGGGTATGGAAATAACCGTGTTGGAGCTAGCGAAGCCAATAATGGTCCAGTGGGGTCGAGTGAGGTATCAAAGTGAAGCATTCGTGAAGGGGCATCTGACTGGACTAGCGGCTTGGGCGTTGTCACCATTCTGCGCATGCGCAGTCTGGCCGTAGTATAGAAATAGGGTGTAGGTGGGCCCCTCATGGGCCGATGGGATCGAGTGAGGTATCCATGTGAAGCCTAGGTGAGGGAGTTACACTAGGGTGTCGTTTCCATTCTGCTGCGCAGGTCACGTGGGGGTTGTGACGTCACTTCCGGGTTTTTCACTAAAACTACCTCCAAACATAGAAGAGTTCCTATTGTTTCCTCTTAGACGTCCGTATGTTCAACCGCCGGGGTGTTTTCCCGCCGCGGCTCGCCCCGGCCCCCCCTCCCCCAGCGCGAGCGCACGCGCGAGTTCTCCGGAAGTGCGCGTCATCCCCGGCAGTGCGCGCGCGCGCGGGTCAAAAGGTCACCTCTAGGTCAGACGGTCCAATGTCCAATGACACAATGTTGCGGCATCGCTATAGAGCTTGAGCACAAAAAAGGGGATTCTAGATGAACCTGGGAAAGATGGGCAGTTCCATTTGGACCAATCAGCGGTCGAGAAAAAAGAGCCAATCAGCGGTCGAGAAAAAGAACCAATCAGCGGTCGAACAATCAGCCAATCGAATTGGGGTACTCACGGTGTGCTTTCGCTGACGTCCGCGCCTACATCCGGGTTCTTGTACACCCGGGTAATGTTTTCTGGACATGGATGGGTTAGCTTTGGCTCCATTCTAGGCCACTGATTGGCTAATACGGTGTTCAAAGCCACTTTCATGCATTATGCTCAAATAACTTATAGTCATAATCTATACGTGTTGGACGAGTCTTCACTCACCGTATACACGTACCTCAATGAAATGCCCGCTCCAAACCTAGACCAAAAACACGTACTTGGTCTGTAGGCTGATTTCATTGGCTCTCTATTTTTACTATAGTGCTTTTGCATTCTAACCTTGATGGGTTACCTAGAACTTATAGTCATCAACATAATCTATACGTGTTGGACGAGTCTCTTCACTCACCGTATACACGTACCTCAATGAAATGCCTGCTCCAAACCTAGACCAAAAACACGTACTTGGTCTGTAGGCTGATTTCATTGGCTCTCTATTTTTACTATAGTGCTCTTGCATTCTAACATTGATGGGTTACATTTTGGCCCCATCCTACACCACTGATTTCAGTTTGACTGAATCTCCACATTGGGCATTTATGCATTATGAATAAAACACACAAGACAGGGTTTTTTGGTGAGATCTCATTTTTTTATTCAGTGAACAACAACAACAACGTGAGAACAACCACGTGAAAACTGAAGCCCAGAACAAGGGGCTTGCAATTAATTGAAGCCCAGAACAAGGGGCTTGCACATTGAAGCCCAGAACAAGGGGCTTGTAAACTTAAGCCCAGAACAAGGGGCTTGTAATTAACTTAAGCCCAGAACGGGGCTTGTACATTGAAATGATGGGCGGCCCAGTCATAGACGAGTACATCGCGGGCCTCGGCCTTGGGGTACTCGTCAAACATCTGTACGATGGTAGATAAGGGTCTTCCCCGGCATCGATGATACAGGTAAAACAAGCAATATTGTCCGCACACGCTACTGGTCAGGCTTTGCAACGTTTGACTGTTCCAACACCACGTCTCTGTGCCTTCATCCATGAAGTCTGTTAAATCGGGATGGAGGGGTGGCAGGCCGTACGGGTCAAAGTATTCGCCCTGCTCTTCTGTCAAGTACACGGCCACCCAGTGTTCACCGGGTCGATCCATCGGGTCCGTGTTGAGAACGTAAGCAGCAGGATACATACGGTCTAATGGGAACACATCTCGGGCGAACACCCCTTGAAAGACCATACGTATCCCTGGGTCATTCTTCAGCACGGTGGTTATCTGGTCTGTATCCATGTTAGGTGGAGAAGTCACACAGCACGTTGCGCGCCTTGTCCACTTGAATGATGTTGTCAAACTCGGCGTAGCAGATCACATTGACGGTGGTCGCCAGGGCTCGTGCAAAGTGGATTTCCAACCGTAAGTTGCCTTGCTTGGCGAGGGCCAGCTGATGGTCGTTCTCTATGGTGGGGGTCAGATCGAAACAGAACAACGTGTATCCGTTCGCGTAGTCCTCCCGACTGATCATATTCCCTTCGTCCTGGTTGATTTGACCGGTGGCTGTAAACAGGCTCTGATAGGCTCGAATGAAACTCCTCCGCCCAAAGTTCGGTGTTAAGGCCGTGGCTGGCACCTGTTGTCCATCCACATGCAGGGCTACAAAATTGATGCCGAAATGTTGAAACTCAAACGGATTCTCTGGGTAGGCTCCGCTGAAACTGGTATTTTCCACACAGGCCAGGATCAATCGCTTGGGTAGTTCCCCCAGGAACAGGTTTTCTTTGTTGGCGCCCATATTTCCAGCAGGCACAGAGAACACTTTGGTTTGTACACGTCGGATAGGGTACTGGGCTGGTTTTTGTTTCCAAGGCTTTCATGTGTCCCAATTGAACGGCTGGATTCGGTTTCACTTTTCGGACATACAGCACTGCGTCTTGGATGACAATCTTATAGTCCGCTGCATGCCCCTCTACGTTAGTGGCCATCAAGGCGAAGGTCGGAGGCGCCCGTATCAGTCGGATTTTGATGGGGATCTTGTTCAAGAGGTACCGGTCTTGCATGAACATGTCTGCATGCAGTCGACCCATCATATCCACCGAGGCACTGTTCGCAGTGAAAGCCTTCCGTTTGTTATATCCCCCATTGTCCGCCGTGTCCATGTGCTCGGGCGTGTCCTTGTAGAATAAAGCGGTTGTCAGCTGAGATTTTTTAGCCTCTCGGCCATACGACAACAGTGTCTCGATGTAGGCTCGATATGGGTACGTGTTGGTGGAGTCACTGATGAGTTTGTCGCTGAGAAAAATATCCACCTGCTGAAACATCGAGTGCAGCCAGAGATTCGTCGGGCCCACCGTTGCAGCTTGGACGATTCTGGTGCCATCCCCACTGACCACCTTGGCTTTCATATACAAGTAGGTATGGGCTAAATCCACATAGGCCGTATCCGCATTACTGATGGTGAACTCGATGGGCCCGGTTTCGTTGATGCTGGAGAGCGGGAGATGCTCCACCCATAATCCTTGTTCGACACTGGTCTGTGTGGGCGGCACGGTCCACAAATCAAATTCACTGTTGGTGGAGGGGCAGGACTCGGCGTGGATTAAGGACATGTTTTAAGAAAAGATATCCTTTGTCTTCTTCGATGTGCGTCGTCGCTGGGTCGGTCGTCGACTGGTGCGTGGTCTCGGTGGGGCAGCTCTTTTATTCCCAACGGTGCGTTGTGCTTTGGCCACCAAGACGCCTCCCGCTTCTTTGGCCCGCCGTTTCAAGGATTCTTTGGGTGCCGTACCCCCCAAGACATCACCGGCCACTTGCAGTCCACTGCGTACCGCTTGTTTGCCATTGCTTTCACCCCACGCGTCACCAAGGGCAGGAACGTTTTGACGATGCTGCCGAGTATGTTCCCCAGTCCATGTCCTCGTTGCATGCGTGCACCGCTAAAGACCGGAAAGCCACCCCGGCCTGTTGGGCATAATAGTCGGCATAGCTGCGTGCATCGCACTCGTAAGGTACTTTCATTATGCAAAGTGGGGAGCACGTGCTTGTCGAAAATGAAGTGTCAGCACCACTTTTCCTCGTTCGAATGCCACCGGTCGTCCCGTGTCATCTCTTATATCCACCGTGATCGTGTTGATGTCAGTTTGTCGTACGGGCAAGTAGAGCATGTGGGTGAAACTGTGGGTGACTTGACCTCCATACGTCTTTTTAATGGGGACCACCCGTAACAGAGGTGTGTTGATATCGCCCACGATGTGGTTGTCCACCACGTCCGAGTAGACGTAGAGTCCGTACATACCCGACTTCATATCCATCGGCATCTCGCCATGGTATTCGGTGGGACCAGCGAACGTCTTTAGATCGAAACCCAGCATTTGCTGTAGGATAGGACTCAATACGACACTCGCCTTGCCGGTGACGATAAGCTCTGCCTTGTCGTTGTGTGCGTTGTAATCGAAGTCCACGTGATTCTTGAAGGGATAGGCTTTGATGGGTTTTGAAGTATTCGTCACCCCCCGTAGCGCCTTATAATGCAACAGTCTTGACAGCCCACCCATGAACTCTTTGGGGGTATCGTATTGGCCTTCGGGCAGGGTGAGTCGGGTGTTTTTGCCTTCGTAGGTCACCTCGTACCACACTTCATTGGCTCGCACGTTGTACCATGAGTAAGGGTATTGGATATCCACGAGGCCACATTCCCAGCGGCCAGGTAAATGTAACGGTTGCGGTAACTGGGTGACGTACTTGGCCACGGTGTTGTCAGGAAACACATCCAGCGAACTGTTACTAGGTAGGGTGAGGTAAAACATGGCGACTGAGCTGTCCTGCTGCTGCTGTTGGTTTTAATAGGTGTTCCAGGCCTTGGGCGGTTGTGTCCGGCGTCGTGTTCGTCGCGTTGACTTACTACGTGTCACGGCTCTGGAGATGTGGGGTGTCCTGATCGAGGGTGGTTTTTTAAAGGTTTGAAAAGAAGGTGCCCGTTGTGGTGGTGGTGGAGTTTTGGGGGGTGACTCCGGTTCCCAGTCGGATTCCCAAGAAGGTTGTGGTGAGAGTCGTGGTGCACGAGTCGGTGATTGCATAAAGGCCCAGCGGTGGGGGTTCCCCACCAATTCCTGTGGTACATGCATGTCTTTCAAGCCTTGAGCGAAGACCTCCCATCCTCGAGGGTCCGTGTGCGATCTGCGTTGACGCATCAGATCATTCACTAAACCCGTCATGTGGGTCCCCGGGACCACCTGATTCTGTACCAGGAATTCGCCTTTATCATTCCAAGTCATGTTAGGATTATGTTTCATCCGTTGTAATACCAGGCCAGCTTGTTTCTTGAACGAGGCAGGTACACTCTTCAGCACTTCGTCTTCCACCCACTGTGGGGCTGTGGGGGCTACCCCACCCGGCTGTTGGAACGGTGCTGAGGTCGGCGGTCTGTCACGTGGTGGTGGTGGTGGTGGTGGTGGTGGTGCTGTTGCTGGGGTAGAGCGAGTTTTGTATTGGTCCATGAACGTCATGTACCGTTGAAGCGTCTCATTGTACCGTTGTACTTTCTCACTGTCGCTTAACCCCGGTCTCTGTAAGATCTGTTGCATCTCTCCATCGAGGCTGTTTATGGTCTTCACCGTAGTGTCCAGAATAATAGGAACTGTGGACACTCTCGTGTTCTGGCACATGTAGGCACCGTCGTAATATGACTGAAACAATGTTGAAAACGACGTTAAATCCTACTCACTCACTCACTCACTTCACCGTAGGTGGGACAGGGTAGGGTGATTGGAGGTTTTGAAGGAAACGAGGTTCGACGAGGACCATTTTTTTCGTGTGGTTCATTGTCGGCCGAAGAGTCCACCCAATACTGGACCCAACACAGAAGCGGCCAACGGTGCTAAGATGGCCCCGAGAAAGCCGCCTTTCTGTAACACCTTTTTCTTTTGTGTTTGAGGGACCCGCTTCTGGACTAAGGTTCGGAGACCTGTCTTATGCTTGGCCAACTTGGTCTTCTGAGCCGGAGTCAGTGGTACGTTGCCTTTTAACAGGTTGTACCCGATCTCGCACAGACAGCGTACAAGGTCAGGGTCCGCACCGCGTACAATGGTTCGGACTAACTCGGGTGGAGCCGTCTTCAATACACGGAGCGTGGGAGCGTGCTTCCGTACTCGCGCAGACATCCTGTACAACTAATGCTAGAACCCACAACTCTGCTCTTTTTATCTACCTCAGAGACAAAGTCAACCCTGCTGTGGTATTCATTCTTTTTATTATTCCCCATCATCAAACACACAGACCCCAGCTGGGGGAGCCACTGTGGGTGTGTTTACATTATTTTTGCATGTACACGTGGTGGGTCTCTCCGGGAAAGATGCCGGTCCGTAGTCGAACATGTTCGGGGGTAGCTTGCTTGAGGTCGAAGAGCATATACCCGTGCTGAGGGGTTGTGGCATCTTTGAAGGCTTCCAACACAAACGGTGTGCGGCCGGGATACATCTGTCTCGCCAGGTGCAGCAGTTGAGTGGTATCTCTCGGGTTTTTGAAGACCACCAGGTAGTGGGCATTTAAGCTGATATTGCGATGTTCTTTGTTTTTACTGAACAGATTCTGCACAATGTAGATGATGCTGAGCCGTCGATGATGGCTGCCTTTGGTAAAGAGTTGAGTCACCCGACTGTCCGTCTCCGCCATGAGATCATCCAGAACCACCAAGGTGTCGGGTTCCAGATCGGCCAGGTTGGGTAGGCCTTCCACGAACGTGATGTGGGGAATTGCTGCATACGCTGCCTGCCATTCTCCGTAACACCACACGACTCGGGCTATGGGTGGAGTGATCATGCTGTCGGCGTGTTGAAGGAGCTTCCTGACGAAGTGCGTTTTGCCGGAACCCGTCGGTCCTGCGATGACGCAAGTGAAGGGATGCTGCCACCCAGGGTCCATGGTTCGAGGTGTATCCGTTGTCGTGGTAACCCGCTCTTGTAAATTTGGTACGAGTGAACTGGAGTGGTGGTGGGTACAACGTCGGCCGTCGTTGTCTGTACACTGTCAGGGATGATGATGGGGGTGGGTACAACGTGGGTCGTCGTTGTCGGTTCACTGTGAGGGATGAAATCCGGTGGGTGTTCAGACGTAGTGGGTGTACTTGGTGTAGGTGTGGAGCTCGTTGTGGCTTGTACAGGGGGTGTGGTGTTGGTGACTGGGCTCGATACGACTGGTGCTCTCTGTAGACCGGTTTCACTGGTGGCTGGTGTTCTCAGTTGGTTAAGTAACGTGCTGGCATAGGCTACGTCGTAAAACACACCGCCGTACAACACACTCAGCAGGGTTAGCAATAGCACCCCAAAGCCCACTTGTGCTTTGCGCGTTTTGGGAGACGTTGTGTTCAGAGGCAGCTGCTGTTTGTCCATAGCACTGTGGTCCAAATGAAGGAGGACGGCAGTGGTGTCTGGCTTTATAGTCGTTTCACCTGGTTGGCCGCGACCCAGGAATTGAAGGAACTGGGCCAACCTTGCCATTTGACGAAATGAAACAGTTTGCCACGTCGACGTTCCGTTTTCAAAATCTGCTCCACCGTGTAGTAGTCTTGCTGTGTTTTTACGACAGGCTGTAATTCCGTCTCGTAAAACGTCCCCAGCAACGTTTCCCCTTGGAGATCTTCCAGTTCATAGACTCGCCGCTGTCGGGGTAGGCGCCGTTTAATCAGGAAGTGCTCATCGCTCCAGTTGGGCAAGTAACTTTTCTCGAACTTGCCCTTGACTTTACTGATCCGTACAGGGTCCCCGACCTTGTACACCGCCTTCGTCGTTCGCTGCGATGGCCTGGGGTACAAGACACGCCGGACTTGGGCTTCATTGCGTTGGGTCACGGTAATGGGGGCTCTCTCTATACTCCGATGATAGGCTCGATTGTAACCCCTCACCAGTTTCGGGAGAACATCGATGTACCGCCTTGTATTCTTATAGGTGAAATATTTATACATGCGGCCTTTGAATGTCCTGTTGAACCTTTCCACCACGGAAGCCTTGGTCTCGTTGTACGTATGAAAGAAAAACACCTTCTGTTTCTTGAGAAAGGCTTGGAACGGTCTGTTGAGGAATTCCGTGCCTTCGTCGGTTTGCAAATATAAAGGTTTGCGCCCGGTCTTGAAGATGTCTTTGAACGCCGCTATGAGATTTGCCCCCGTTTTCGTCCGGATGGGTACCACCCACGCATACTTGGATAGGATATCGATGCACGTCAAGATATACCGATTCTCATCGTTGTGTTTGGCAAAGGCGCTCATATCGACCAAATCCGCTTGCCACTGGGCATCTATTCCTCCCACGATGACCCGGTTCCGTAGAAAATGGCGACGGACAGATCGATGTAAGGTATAGGTGTCTTGTCTTCTTAACCAATCTCGGACTTGGGCACGTTGTATCCCCTGGGGTTTGGCCGCTCGATAGAGAGCCGACAATGCACTATAGGCCGCCGGACTGTCGGGACTGTAGTATAAGTTATCCAACACCTTCTCCCAGCGCTTCATGGTGACACAATGATGATGCACCCTGGCTCTATCGTTTATTTATAACGGGTATATCTTGGGCCGGTGTTTCTTTCTGATTTTCTTCATTGGCTTTCACAGTGTCCATGGTAAATGACCAGTCCAACTCGTCTGATGACCGCTTGATAAGCACTTCATCCACATCTACCACGGCATCTTCCAATGCAGACCATAGATCAGGGTGAAGGGTAAAATGCACTGTACCCCCATCTAGCCGAGCCAATTGAGCAAAGAAAGGGCCGCGTCGGATGTACACATCGTGACACAAGTGGATGAGATCGCCGTCCAGTTCACCAGACAACACCCGTTTGAATTTGGTCCAGCCCTCTCGGGACAGACGAATGTGAGCCGGGCACGGTTGTGTAGGGTCCGTGTCTCCCACCTCCTCCATGATATCGACCGTATCCGCATACACGTGCAGGAAAACCTCGGGGGTCAAGCTGAGATACGCCAGTATCATATGCTCCGCCATGGTCAGTACGTGAATGGTACCAGAGTTGACTGTTTCTCGTATTTATAGGGACAACCCCGTGAGATCAAAGGATCAGGCGGTCATATCACTGGGCTGACTGAGTCTAGCCGGGTAATCAATGGCATCGTCGTCGGGTTCATGTAGTTGTTTATGGGGTTCTGCCGCCGATTCTCTCAGGGCACGAGCCCACGCCAACTCGTCTGATGTCCGCTCGTCCGGTGTAAACAGCTGGTCCACAATAGGCACCACTTTCTCGAAGGCTGACCACAGATCGGGGTCTAGGGTGAAGCTTCGCGTAGCATCTTGGTAGCGGCCCAGACGTGTGAAGAAGGGTCCACGGTATACGTAGATGACATTGTCTATGTGGATGACGTGTCCATCGAGCTCGCCGCTCAACACCCGTTTAAATTTGGTCCTGCCGTCACGGTGTAGCGTCACCGTATTCGATACGGTCTCAGCGGGCGACCAGCAAATATCTCCACGGTCTTCCACCAGGGTGACTTTATCTTCATACACGTGTAACCCCACCCGGGGTGTAAGGGGCAGGATGGCTCGTAGGACGGGTGACATGCTTGGTCCAATCACGATCGGTGAATGACACACACTCTGTCTGACCCTCGTATTTATAGTGTCAATATCACAGCGCCAGGGTCAATAGGGCACAGATTAGTGTGAGGCCAACCAGCCGGCGCTGGTTCCGGCGTGAGCGCTCCTGGTCCATAGCCCGAGCATCAAGGATGGCTGTCATAGTCCAGTAGTGGTGAGTGATGGCACACCTCTCCATCGAGTGCACTCTGTCGAGGACCGCTTCTGTGAACTCGTTCAGGATCTGGCGTCGCCCCTCGTTGTCGTCGCCATCTGCAAACATGGACCGGACCACTGCTCGGTAACCCGTGAATGAATTCACCGCGGTGGCATGCTGTACAATGCGAGTCGCATAGGGCTGGATCTCCGTCATGGCTCTGCAACCGTAGAAATGAAGGTGTGTGATCCAGAGAGACGTGTTTTATAGACCATGTCACACATGCGCGCCTAGACGTCGGGTGTAGTCCGTGATACGTACTATTCTGATGGGTTAGTCCAAAAAAGAGAGCAACAACACCAACACAGATTACAGGTCAATCCTTTTTATTATGCGTGAACATCATAGGAATGCATGTACTGACCTGTCTGTGGGGGTTTCCCACAATGGTGTTCACCTTCGTGTCTTTTCGGGTACGTCCGTGTCTTTTCGGGTACGTCCGTGTCTTTTCGGTAAAGTCCGTGTCTTTTCGGTAAAGTCCGTGTCTTTTCGGATCGGTGACGTCCGTGTCTATCATCCGGGCACTTCGCGTCTGCGCCTGCATTGGGTATGTATAAGGGTCTTCATGCGCGCGCGCGCGCAATGCGGCTCAGTCGTACACCAGTACACCAGTCTCGATCCTCGACTTGGGTAGAGTGTGCTAAAAATAGATTACCAGCTAGCGTGCTATAAAGGGAAGCGGCCTTGCCATTTCATCAGACACTCTATCAACCACCAAGATGTTCACTTGCACAACTTGCCAGAAGCAGTTTACTCGTCTAGATAATTTACGACGCCACGAGGCCTCCACCCACAACGATGCACGGTATACTTGTATAACCTGCGCACGGTCATTTAATCGGGAGGATAAGTTACTGCGCCATGAACGTTCATTCCACGAGGGCGCGACGGAACAATGTAAGGACTGTGGTCAACTCTTCAAACGAAGCAGTCAGTTGCTGCGACACCAACGGTTGATTCATGCCCCGTCTCCACGGTTTTGGCGACAACTTCCTACTGAAGAGGAGCCGCGGAAGGTCAGACCCAGTGAAGATAAGCCCTGGGAGATGCGATGACGGAGAGCCCGCCTATACCCACAGTTGGGAAGAGCCTGGATTTCCAGCCGGACCCCACCGTTACGGTTTCGAGTGATACGTCATACATCGAACATTTTCTGGACGAGCCCATAAATGTTCCTAGCGATCTCTTACCCGAATATCATCCAGAGAGTGACATCTCTCGGCGCCATTGGACCATGACACGGCACTGTTTCCACCGTGATCGCCCTATTCAAGATATCTACAATTTCCCACTGACCAAGCTCACCCGTCTACGCAGCTACGTGGAAACCATCTTCAATGACCAGCCTACGGCCTTCACATTAAATGTAGCATTTGGGTACATCTTATGCCATAAGATGACGGATGAATTGCGCTATTTCTATTCCAGTGCCATCCACCCAGTGTACGACCAACCGTTTACCATCATTAACCGGAGGTCACTAGAGATGATGCTGGACCAAGTGGAACATTGGATGTCTTGGGATGGGCCCAACAACAACGACCCAACACCAAGTGGACAGTGAAGAGGGTGACCAATGTTACATTTTTCCTTACCAAGGTGATTCACCACCGCCATCGGTTGAATGCGTCACTCGTGCACTGATGAATACCATAACATGCCGTACATACTCTATATGCTGATCATTGACTTGAGCTCAGTAAACATTAAATGTGACGGTGCGTTAAATAATTAAACATGGTGTTTGATATTTCAATTTGTTTTGCTGTGAACATACTAAACATACCCAGGGCGGCTCCCCAGCCTGGGCATGATGTATCATTGGGGATAATAAACTGTATGAACATTGCTGAACTTGTTGTTATTCACATCACCCCATTGACTTGATAGGCAGGTCCCATTAAGCCCGGGGACCAATATTAGTCCTTTCGGCTAGAGGTGATAGGGATTTTCCCGGATTTTTTGATAAAGTCCGTGTTCCGTTTTTTTTTCAGGAAAAATTTTACATGCACCCACCCAGCCCATCTGATGCCCCTTCACGAATGCTTCACTTTGATACCTCACTCGACCCCATTGCACCATTCGTGGCTCCCCTAGCTCCAACACGTCTAGCGGGACCCATACAGGGTCCAGTTTTCGACACTAGGTGACCACATCCTGACAAAAATAGCCAGTTTTCGACACCGGATGTGCCGCCATCTTGAACATACGTGCCGCCATCTTGGATATGTCCCATAATGCACCGGGTCAAAATACTCGCTTCTGATTGGACGAGAGCTCCGTGGCGGATTTGAAATACTCGCTTCTGATTGGACGAGAGCTCCGCATTGCATCTGCGCATGCGCATGCGCGGCGACTTTTACAATGTTAAAGAGATAGGCCAAAAGTCGACGTCGTGTCTGGAGGTGACCCTTTGACCCGCGCGCGCGCGCACTGCCGGGGATGACGCGCACTTCCGGAGAACTCGCGCGCGCGCTCGCGCTGGGGGGCCGGGGCGAGCCGCGGCGGGAAAATACCCCGGCGGTTGAACATACGGACGTCTAAGAGGAAACATTAGGAACTCTTCTATGTTTGGAGGTAGTTTTAGTGAAAAACCCGGAAGTGACGTCACAACCCCCACGTGACCTGCGCAACAGAATGGAAACGACACCCTAGTGTAACTCCCTCACCTAGGCTTCACATGGATACCTCACTCGATCCCATCGGCCCATGAGGGGCCCACCTACACCCCAACACGTCTATTTCTATACTACGGCCAGACTGCGCATGCGCAGAATTGTGACAACGCCCAAGCCGCTAGTCCAGTCAGATGCCCCTTCACGAACGCTTCACTTTGATACCTCACTCGACCCCACTGGACCATTATTGGCTTCGCTAGCTCCAACACGGCTATTTCCATACCCTTGGGCCACCGCGCATGCGCAGAATGACACTATTTCAAACCCACTAGTCCAGTCAGATGCCCCTTCACATAAGCTTCACTTTGATACCTCACTCGACCCCACTGGACCATTAGTAGCTCCCCTAGCTCCAACACGGCTATTTTCATACCCTTGGGCCACCGCGCATGCGCAGAATGACGCTAGTTCAAACCCACTAGTCCAGTCAGATGCCCCTTCACATAAGCTTCACTTTGATACCTCATACGACCCCATTGGACCATTATTGGCTTCGCTAGCTCCCAACACGGCTATTTCCATACCCTTGGGTCACCGCGCATGCGCAGAATGACGCTAGTTCAAACCCACTAGTCCAGTCAGATGCCCCTTCACATAAGCCTCACATTGATACCTCACTCGACCCCACTGGACCAGTAGTAACTCCCCTAGCTCCAACACGGCTATTTCCATACCCTTGGGCCACCGCGCATGCGCACAATGACGATAGTTCAATCCCACACCCAACCCATCAGATGCCCCTTCACCTAAGCTTCACTTTGATACCTCACTCGACCCCACTGGACCAGTAGTAACTCCCCTAGCTCCAACACGGCTATTTCCATATCCTTGGGCCACACGAGTTGTCTCCCTTGCGTCAGTGTGTGCAGATGGCGCTATGATCGACGCCGTGATGTGGAAAGGGCGTCCCCACACCATCCTGGAGCCGCCATTTTGTTTGTTGATTTTCTGCGGAGATAAACGGGACAATAAATGCTCGACCCTAGGGTGGTACAGGTGCTAGACTGATGCTATTAACATGGTACAACACCTATAGATTATGTTTATTATTATTATATGGCTTAGAGGTTTTTTTGAGGGTAATGTGAGGGTTTTTTCTCCCCGTGACCTCCCCACCGCCTCGTTTGCTCCCTTGCGCCGCCATTTTGACCCATCCCATCCCACGCCGCCATTTTGAACCCACACCCACATCAGCCGCCATTTTGTCCCATCCCATCCCACATCAGCCGCCATTTTGTCCCATCCCATCCCACATCAACCGCCATTTTGTCCCATCCCATCCCACGCCGCCATTTTGAACCCACACCCACATCAACCGCCATTTTGTCCCATCCCATCCCACGCCGCCATTTTATCCCATCCCATCCCACATCAGCCGCCATTTTGTCCCATCCCATCCCACATCTACCACCATCTAGACATGCCTTGATCACGTGATCAAGTTCCTCCCCAATCCTCCCCAATGTGACGTCATTAAGTAGGTCAAGTTTGTTCCAAATACTCTTTGTATACTACTTCGGTTGTTTGAAGTTACCCGTCATTTAGAAAGCGTTCCATTTTGCCGCGAAATGAAAATCTCGGGCTCTCGCGAGACTTTTCCGGATATTACATCGCCTGTTTCCCGGCGAAATAGTTTGCTAACATATCGAAAGGGAAAGAGTTCATCTTCAAAGAAAAGTATCACATACAGCAATCCGTTTACCAGATATGTGCATATTTGTAATTGCTGAGCTATCAGGTAGAAAGAAATGCGACATTCGACGTTTTTGAGATTTCAGTGCACGAATCTTCAAAGACCAAAAAACGTATTACCACCGAGTGACAACATGTGCTTTTCACATCTCAGTGTGAGAAACAGATAGAAAATGTCGACTTTCATTGATGATGTTAAAAGTGTCAAATATCGCAAGTACCGTATGTGCCTTCATTAATGAATAATCAAAGTTCGGAATGCATATCTCGCATGATTATTTTTTGATGACTGTTTAACACTGTTCACAAGCAAGTCGCCATTTGCCCTTTTAATCTGTTTTCGAGGCTAAATATCTGATCACGTGCATCTGTCTATATTTTAAAATTGTCAAATAGTTCATCGTAGTAGACCCTGCAGTAAATGCTGTTCAACTTCATTTGTGAGTAAAACAGCCGCGTGTACCTCTTATTTCCCAAAATCAGTTGAAGGAAATAGTTGTATGTTTTTGTGTTGTGTGGTGTATATTACCATTATGACATGAAATGTTGTCAGTCTGATGATTTTGAGCGTTCTTAGAAATTTCGACTTGACAGAAAAATTTCAAAATCCCAAATATCCAAATTCACCTCAATCGTAGTATAGAGTCATCAATAACTAAACAGATGCATTAATAACGAAACATTCATCAAAGTGTTAAAATGAGGGTCCCCAAACTCCAGAAGCAGGGTCAGGATCAGGAACTGAATTCGTCATCCGAAATGGCGTAATCATCGGAATTCGGAATGGACATAATCACCAGAAGTGGCGTAATCACCGGAAATGACGTCATGAAGGGGTGAGGCGATTTGTACTAAAAGAGAGATATCGAAAACAAGATAAAGATATGTTGACATATATGAAAACGGGTATTTGTGTGTGGGGGTGACTGTGGGCGCTTCTCTTTCCATAGTCATCTTTTATCTATCCGTTTCGGGGTTGTTTATTTATTTATTATTTATTTTTCCTTTCACTTGATGATGCTGCTCAATACGTTAAAGTTTCATTACACAAAGATCATATAAATATAAATATATTGTTAATATATCATATAAATATGACAGTATTTTTGTGTATAGAATAAAATAAATGCTTAAGTATTTACTATAAAATCTTTGCAATTGTGCAAATCAGATTATATATATATATGACTATAGTTGGTCAAGAATCGTCGGCCATGTCCGATTAAGTGTTTTATCGATGAATTGGATCAATCAAATTATTTGTTTTTCTACGACCGCCATGTTTGATCATGTGACCATAATTTGTAATGAATTATAGCCTATGTTTAATCACGTGACTGGTTTGTAATGAAATGTGTGATCACGTGATACCCCAAGGCTATAAAATACCTCATTCATTCTCAGACGACTTCCACACAAAGTTTTGGAAACGTGAGCCGAGCGATCATCTAGTTAGGTTACATGACGCAATACGAACAACTGTAAGCAAAATAAGCAACAAACGGTCTGTCATAGGCATATACCTTTAACTGGAAAATGTTTTGGGCCTCATTTGGCACGACGGTGTCCTTCAAAAATTGAAAAATATCAGCATAAATGGCAAAATACTACACTGGATTAGGAATTTTGAACGATCGAAAGATAAAATCAGAGAAGGAAGTAATTTACCTACTCGACAGTCTCAAAAATGGTACGCCACAAGGCAACGTCATGAGTCGTCTTTTGTCCAACGTAGTTATTAACAGCATTTTAAGGCAATATGATGAAAACATTCTGCATTTCGAGATAAAAGCATAAATATTTTGGCACGAAGGAAAAACAGCACCCACCTGAATTGTGTCCAAGATGGCCACCAATCCACGAAGGACACCATTGTAATGTAGAAATCAGAGGGCCATTTGACATCGCTATTTTTGTTTTCTTATTTCTTGGGCTAAGGAGTTTAAACTTTCCACCATATATTCCGTACTCAGGCTCTACCATTCGCTCAGTTATGTGTAGCGACTCTTCAATTGCATTAATCATGTAAATCTCCAAAAATAAATACAAATCCCAAAATAGATCAGATGGTATTCACGAAATCGAATATCTAAGATTTCTCTGATATGGGTGCAAGCCGACGTTACATCGCAGGAAATGAAAGTGCAAATAAAACTGCTAGAGACTTTATACAGAAAGAAAAGATTTATATCAAGATAGGACCAGGAGCAACTGAATTCAATTCAATCAACCGAAAATCCGAGAAAAAAATAGAAGCAAAATAGCAGAAAGTATGGAAAGAAGAAACCACAGGACCCTGGCTATACAAAGTCAATAAAATTAAACTCGACCGTTCAAATTAAAATGAAATGAAATTAACCTTCCAAAATGAAACGGATGATGATTGTGCTGATGATCGTGCAGATGTAATCTACGACCACATAATCAACTCCTTGCATGACACCGAATATTATGACACAATGTGATAACAGTTCAAATGGAGCCCAAATCCTTTTTTTGACTTATCACGATATATCATGTGATCAAACATGACCGACGATTCTTTGCATATTATATTCAGGTGACCAAACATTGCGGTCGTATATCTGATAATGATTGGTCGAATTTCTCTCTCTTATACCCTGATCATGATCTCCTATACACACTGCTGCTTTCCGGTCATCTCACTTCCGATGATTTCGTCACCGGTGATTACGTCACTTCCGGTGATTACATCATTTCGGTTGATGACGTCACTTCTTGCTTGTGATCTTGGTCCTGATCCAGCGGCTTAAAGGCCTATTTCTACCCTACTTAAACCTCATGTAGACATGTTCGCATGCACGCCAGTTGTATGGTTCGCTTTTTACCTGGATCCTCTTATTATGCCGAAGATGATATTCGCCACGCCATCGGCCAGATATTTCTTTGGATAAAATGGTTTCCCATTTGTACTTTCAAATTTGTTCATGATTATTTCGGCCTCGTCCTGAATTCTTTCTTCCAAGCTTTTCTTCCCCACTCCAAAGTCTCGAAGAGAGACGAGCGCAAATCTTCGAGAATCCCTCCAAACATCTCCCAAACTCCATATTAGACCTGTAATTGAAGGCTCTAATTAATTCAATCATTACTCAAGCGGAATTATGCATGCACTGGTAGCTGAGTTCCATGGTTACTGACCGCTCTTATAGCTTTGCAAGATGCCTGCGTTCTTCCCCATGCCTGTATTGCAAGTATGACTTTCGTGCACCTACTTTGAGCCCGTCCCGACATGGTTTTTTGCTAAACAAATGACAACTTTATTGAGGATAACAGTTACTTTTACAGTTACAGTTACCTAAAATTTATAAACTTTCCCACACTAACCGTGCGTAAAATAACCATTTAGCACGCCTATGAAAACATTATTTCCATTCTATTGCACTACTCAAAGTGATTATCAACAAAGATTATAATGAAAGGTTGAAAACACATTTTAAACTTTGACAACCTCTCTCCCCTTTTTTGAAAAAAAACAACTCAGACGATGCTTCCGTCTCGGTTGGCATCGCGCCGATGTCAGTGGACGAGTTTATGTGGTCTCTCAAATGAGGAGTGATTTTGTCAGCTGAGTCAGCTGTTGGGAAATTACGTGGATATATGCCTATTTTTGTTGCTTTGTTAACCCTACCTGGCCTGGGGAGGGGGGGGGCATTATGGCCCCCCTACCAAACTTTCTGCGCTATCTCCGGAACGACAAAAAATGAAGAGCTGACACCCCGTGACTTTATAGTTTATCATATTGGGGTCATTTTTAGCCTATTTGCATAACCCCCCGAGCAGAGGATCATGGGTAAATCCAAGATGGCGGCCACGTGGGGTCCCAGAAAAGTGATGTTTTTGTCATATTTCTTCAAAATTTCTGCTTTTCCGCAATGAGAAGTGGGCAAAAACTATTTTATTTCACATTACATTAATATTTACTAATTTATCATGCAGTTTTTGCGGAGAAATTGCAAAAATAAAAATAAATAAATAGATAAAAATGACGTCATCAAAGCGGCCATCTTGCATTTTTTTTTTTACATTTTCTGATAGAGCTTCACCCAAGGGTATAGTATGATAAGTTTCAGTCCCCTAGCTCAGGGATAAGAAAAATAATTAGGGGGGCCATTTCGCCCCCTCCCCCCCCCCAGGCCTGGACAGGTCCCAAAAAGTCCAGGCCAGATAGGGTTAATCAGTTTTACTAAGGGGGCAAAAGTAAACTTGGGAAAGAAATTTCATCTTGTAATTTATTTATTTGTTTTATTCGATTGTTACTTGTATGAAAGCAGACGTCCCTCTCCTTACCCGACTTGTGAAATCGAATCTCCTAATGAACACCTGCATTTGACACATGTACATTTCATATAACCGTGCTAAAACGTGTAATAATTGCACGGTTAGCTCGATGTTATTGACACAAGTGTTATAGAATAATAAATATAAAATGTGTTATCTATGAGAAAGTTTGCTTATTATTCTCTGATTCTAGATGCCCCAAATTATGATTTTAGTTGTAAGGTTGGTGCATAGAACACAAATTAACCTAAATGGACCCCGAAATGGTCTACATTCAGCGAAAATCTCAGATGTAATTCACCGCCGTATAATATAAGACATACAAGTCTATATCATCATCTTCGAAGCGATATCGCTTTTATATCATATTTGACTTATTTTGACACTTACCCGATGAACTTGCCAAAATAGCCCAAGCTTACTGATTGTCAATATCCTGTAGAGTCATGATCAGATGTGGTATGAATTTAGTGAGCTTTGTACTAATCTTTTAAGAGATATCGTGTTTGTTGTGATGGTCACGAAATGCAACACTTTGTACAAGACCAAACTAAACCGTTGTCCTTGAACAAATTGGTCAATGTCACTGACGTGCAATCGGGTCATTGTGCTGTATTTGGGGAGCCTGTTGCAGGCATTCTGAGAATCAGACCATCTTTGAACAGTCATCTTATTCTTAAACGGCCTAGGCAATTTTCAGATGGCCGGGTTACATACATTTAGGATCGTTCACAAATAATATGGAACTGGGGATTAATATATATAGCGTGCAGATTTAATGATTTCATGACATTTGGGTTGAAGATTTTACGACAATTAATGGCCGAAAATCGAAACCATTGCCTCGTCCCAACCTGTAACCATCTCGGTCATCTATACGCGGTAAGACTGACCCTGGGGTCGTGTGTATCCTTTTTCAGCCTACTTTCGGCTAATGCAAGAGGGAATTTCCAGAAATCAATGCCACGTGACTTCGTCAGCCAATCAGCAAAAGTCTACCGACGTCACCCCAACGTCACTCGCCATTTTCGAGTCATGTGATGTCCTACTTGTTCAAAATTACAGATCCACCACACCTCTTGTACGATACGAAAGTTATTCATACCTATATATTTTGTAAGCCCAGGCAGTATCTGTTTCAGAACTGGTATGAAAACCTGTAATTTATCAGATTTCTCGAGTCTGTTCTCCGCCGGATGAAGGCCGAACAGAATCCGGTAAAGTACCAGATATCGCTCCGCGAGAATGGAGACTCGCAAGCCATCTTATGGATGGCGAAGTGTACGCAAATGTGCCTATTCCCTGTCGTATAAAAGAATCTCTGGATTGCACCCGCAACCGAAAGTGCGCCATACGAAGTGAGCAAAAAGTAGGAGTCACCGCTTTACATAAGTAGTTGACATAACTTACTCTTTATCCGGTTTTTGTGCATAATTAAACAGATTAATCTTTGCTTTCACTAACGTAACACGTTTCATTATATGCTATCGTTCATTCCGTTTAGATCACCGGTCAACGTCACAAAACATCCAGAGACTATCCATTGTACTTTATAGCGAGAGTCCGTCACACAGAGCCCCCCCCCCCCGCCACCCCCCTCCCCCCGTGCCTGATCATATTGGTTTATTTTTGATGTAGGGTACATGAGTAGTGTGACTAACGTCACAGGACCTACGAAGTAGTGTGAGGAAAATGATTCGGGGGTCCAAGCGTAATGTTATAGGTCACCTAGATAACTTGGGGGTCCAAGCGTAATGTTCTAGGTCACTTAAGTAGGTCAAATTTTCATCAAAACTAGGTCAGCTCAGAACTTGCTGGTAACAGTCCCCTAATGCACGTTCATGCCAAAAATCAAGGTTGTAATGTCAACGGTTCTCCTTAATTTGCCGACGAAAGGAATTTGCAAATGAGAGCCTACTTCGTAGGAATATAGGCTCCCTAGTTCGAGTGCACACGCAATCCGTCTGTATCTACGTCTGTATCTATTACTGATGACGTCACACTTGCTGTACCCGTGCCATGTCACCAAGGTGGATGGTCCGCCCAAAATTCCAGGACAAAGAACAAGGGTAAAAGGTCACATGATGAACAGATTTTTATCCTGGCATTGCGTGTACGGTATTTAGAAGCCTTTTTAGAGTGCACACTCAATCCGTCTGTATGTGCGCTTTCTCTACTACTGACGACGTCACAGTCACTTGACCCGTGCCACGCCACAGACACCCCATGGTCAACCCAAAGGCGGAAGAGTTCATTCCGAATTCCAGGTCAAATGTCAAGAGTAAAAGTTCACGTCAACTCGGCCAAGTTTACGTCCATTTACTCGTTGTTTATCGCACACACTCAGCTATATATACAACTATGAGCTGCCATATACGACAATATTGTGCAGATATTATATATACATGAGCAGTGTGACTAACGTCACAGGACCTACGAAGTAGAGTAGGCATTAGGACTTGGAACGCGAACTGAACTCTTGGAAATCCCCGCCCCCAGTTAGAATCCTGCCTATATTAAGATGGGCACCGCCCAAGTCAGAATCGCCAGTGATTTTCATCAAAAATCACGAGAAATTTTCATCAAAAGTTGGTCAGCTCAAGACTTGTTGGTAACAATCTCCTAATGCGCCTTCATTCCAAAAATAAATAACGATCGCCGATTTAATTTCACAATTTGTTAACTAAAGGAAACAGATTGAATAATAAAAAAGTTCAGTAGATTTCAAGCTTTACGTGTGAAAATATATCGATCTCTTTAATGGTTTTCAGTGCCCTTGTCCAGGATCAAGACAACTTTTTGAATCGCATTATTTTCCCAACAATACAACAAATTTTTATATATAGTACTATAGTAGAAATGTAGCATTTATGTAGTTTACGGTAATTCAACTCCAGACCAACACCGTCTCTGCACAAGATAATGATTTCATGCCATTCTCCTGAGCATAACCGGTACAAAGACGAATAAATAGCGTCTACTTACTTTATCTAGTTAAATTCTACCCGAAGAAAATAAATTAAGACCCTTTAAACATGCCATCATGGCTTTGTTTCACCCTCAGTAAACTTTTATCGTTGTTACTGATGCCATATCTTTCTTCTGCTGTGTCATTTAATTGGTTGATGTAGTAAATTTCACCACCAGTGCGTAACTGTAACTTGACCTGAATTTGACGCCTGATGTTGTCTGTGAGGAAATGTTTCAAGGATGTGAAATAGGATACACGTTAAAGTCCACAGTTTTCATATATCTAGATAACAATATACTGAATTGTGTGTAGGCTGGCAAGTTGGTAATAGCAGTGTAGAAAAAGGCACTAACAAATGATGGAAAATTAGCATTTCCTATTTCATTATCCCATCACGTTTTGTACTGTGTTATATATACAGTGAAACATACAGCCAAGGCTTCCCGATGGGCATGACAGTGCACTCGCTGAGCTATCAATAAATAATAAAAAAAATAATTATAAATCAAATTTTCAGCAGAATTCGATCAGCTCAGAACTTGTTGGTAACAATGCCCTAATGCACGTTCGTGCCAAAAATCAAGGTTCTAATGTCAATGGTTCTCCTTATTTTGCCGACGAAAGGACTCGGATGGACTGACTGACTGACTCACTCACTCATTACCGGACAATTTGCGATCTGTAGCCTACTTCGTAGGAATAATTTCTTACAATATATGGTCATGTTGAACATAAATTACTTAAAGTGCGATATTATATATGAATTGTTTTCTCATATATGTAAGAAATCACAAAATATTTATTGTTCTTCACGGTATATAGTTTTCTCTAAAATATGCTTCTGTTTAAATAAAATATATTTGATAAATATATGAAAATATAGAATATATATACTTTGCAAATATATATAATTTTACAATATATGGCATTAAGGTACGTTTAACGGAAGTTTGAAAAATACGCTAAACGGAAGTTGCGCGCGCTTTCGATACTGTATGTTGTGGCGAGTTTTTGATGACAAATTGCAGTGGAAATCCTGGCGAACTAAGCTGTCAGTGTGGATCAGCTCGTTGGGCAAATTCTCGACGACCATTGTTTACAGATGTTGCTTCAATAAACAGCTACAATAGCAAGAAAACACCGATCCTGGTAAACCACATTTACGATCATACTAGAGCGCACATAATCAACTGGCCACAGTTTGTCAACATTTATAATATAATTATGAGTATCAATACCTAGCAGATTATTCAAAATGTATCCATTTGAAGAAAACATTTTCCGTAATTTTTTTAACTCGAAATTTTATCGTATTCCCCCGTCAGGGTTCGACGGTTAGAATGAGCTATAGAAAGATAAGTGCATGAGAATGAGAGGGTTTGAAAGAAGGAAATGTTAGGTGATACTTTTGCAGGTATGGGAAAAGAAGAGGGCCCCTATAGGTTTGTGTAGAGTGTGAAGAGGGTATATTATATTGTTTTATAAGAATTTGAGATTACACAGTGTCTATGTGACACTGATAAGAGGGGTCATGTGTAGGGTGGCTTGGGGGAGACGGGTTGAATGGCGTGTTCGCACGACCACTGCGAAGGAGTACCCAAGTTGTGATGGCGTGACGAGATAGTGTTCTTTTAGGTTGTATCCAGGTAGGTGAAGACGCCAAACGCAATGGTCTGATTTTAATTATACCGTAGGCCTGTTTGTCCGGGATCGGTTCAGTATCTTTGATCTATACCCTTAATAAACTATGTGGCATCGCAACGATGACGTGTCCTATTCTTTTGTAATCGGTAACAGGATATAACACAGATAGCGGCCCAGTTTCCCAGAGGTCGCTCCAAATTCATCTTCACGTTTCAAGTTAAATACTAAAAAAAAAAAAACGTTCCGTCATTTACCTTGACCTAATGAATAGAGTGAATTGTTAAAACCGTGATACTTATTGTTCCATCACGTGCTGTCATATAGCAATCAAGATAGGAGGCGGGGATTTTCTTTGATGTCCGTGTGATTTCCAAATATGGCAAGTGGTGATGGTATTGATGTTAATTTCTTTCGAATAGCCAGCTGCACTTCTCCTACTATAGATCACGCAATATTTATATAGCTATGACATCACCAAACCCGTATTCTGATCAGATAATGTGTTATGTTTAGCCATGGCAACACGTGTAGTGTTCGACTTGGATATGCGAAGATGCCGCGCATTGAGAGATAATAGGTCGTCCCGGAACATTTAGCGCACTGGTCTGGTCATATATTTGGACTGACCGGGTCAAGTTTGTTTGATGCAGCCCCGCCTTATGTATTTTGATAAGGAAATACATTTTCGGTGTATTTGTGGTAACGTCTGATGGGTATATTAGACTGTGTTTGCTCAGTAAATTCTAGTATTATTCAGCTTTCTTCTAGTTTTATTCTGCATCATGCGGTTTAAAAAGCGGTTAGGCCCATTACAGCGTTTAGCTTTAGCCCTGTTAGAGAAACGTGTGTTTGTCGTTCTCCCGAAGATCCATGCTAGTGCGGTAAACGTGTTATGAAGACTATGAGCATAACGAACAATCTCTGACAAGCTATATAAAGCAGGAATCCCTTCATCAGATGAATCTGGAATTTTTCATTTGAACCCGTGGAAGAGAGAAGAACTCGCCACAACAACTCGGACATGCGCTCAGCGAACTTCCGTTAAGCGTATTTATCAACTTCCGTTAAACGTACAAAAATCATATATATTGTAAAAGTATATATATTGAAAAAGTATATATATTGAAAAAGTATGTATTTTTATTTTTTTTTTAATTATTTGAAAAAAAATCATATTATGGAGAAAACTATTTACTGTAAAGAACAATAAATGTTTTGTGATTTCTTACATATATTAGAAAACAATTCATATATAATTTCACACTTTAAATAATATATGTTCAACATGACCATATATTGTAAATAAATATATTTGTAATATCTACACAATATTGTCATAAACGGCAGCTCATATACAACGATAGTGACGTCATATTCTAAAACAAAGTGTACTTATTTTCTTTTCCTGGCAGAAACGGTCCAGTAAAATAATTATTCAATGTGAAATAAAAAGAAGACAGAGATTATGAAGAAAATCGGAGAAACCGCATCTTTTCAGACACTCACTCTGGGCGGCATCATGATCCTCTGATCGGAAGATATGTAAATAGGCTCAAAGTGACCCGAATTTAGAAGCTAAAAAGTCACGGTGATCCACCGGTCTATTACAGTGTTTACATAGCATAGTTACGTGACAGAACTGCCTTGGTTATTTCGGAATGTACACTGATTACGTATGTCTAGCCTACCATGGCATTAGGTGGAACCGACATTTCAAACTATTAGATAAACTTCTCTGTTTTTCGAAATTAATATTCCATTTCGTTTATATTCAAAATGATGTTGAAATACAAGATTTATTTCTGTTGTTGGAGTTTGAGGTTTTTTTCTGCGAATGGCCTACACCGACTGAGAATTCCGAGTTGGCCTGGGCCATCTGTAGATAGTCTAGGATTTTCAGAGTACCTGCAAAAAGCCCAGTCACGGTAATTTAAACGCTCTCGTAAATTTAATGCGTCACATACCTTTTCACCCGTTGACCTTGCAGTCAAGGTCCCTTATGTTCGATGATAGCCCTGTCATATCATAACCCTTAAGAAATTGCGCTTTTGAAGATATGATGGACAGATCCGTAAACGGACGGATGGACAGACGAACGAGGAGGATACCGACAACATCTGACAGGATTAGTATTGACAGCTACAGCTACATTGACAAGGGTATGACCATCCTGCTGGCCAGTAATAATAGGCCGTGTGAAATGATTTACTCGTTTCAACAGCAGATTTACCTGAGTCATGGACTAACTGATTTTTGATCTGTTGAATCAGTTAGTATTTACATGGACCTTGGCAAACTTAATCAGATCAAACTTATAAAATTGTAGTAGACCTACAAATTTATAAAGATATGGTCAATACATAATCGCAAGGCCTTGTTCACGAAGACGTCGTCTCCAAATACAATACCTTATTCACAAATGAATCTGTAATCACAAGACCTTATTCACAAATGCGTCGGTCTTCAAATCTATAATCACAAGACCCTATTCACAAATGCGTCGGTCTCCAAATCTATAATCACAAGACCTTATTCACAAATGCGTCGGTCTCCAAATCTATAATCACAATACATTCTTCACAAATGCGTCGGTCTCCAAATCTGTAATGACAAGACCTTATTCACAAATTTGTCGGTCTCCAAATCTATAATCACAAGACCTTATTCACAAATGCGTCGGTCTCCAAATCTATAATCACAAGATCTTATTCACAAATGCGTCGATCTCCAAATCTATAATCACAAGATCTTATTCACAAATGCGTCGGTCTCTAAATCTATAATCACAATACCTTATTCACAAATTCGTTGGTCTCCAAACCTATAATCACAAGACCTTATTCACAAATGCGTCGGTCTCCAAATCTATAATCACAAGACCTTATTCACAAATGCGTCGGTGTCCAAACCTATAATCACGAGACCTTATTCACAAATGCGTCGGTCTCCAAATCTATAATCACAATACCTTATTCACAAATTCCTCGGTCTCTCAATCTATAATCACAATACCTCATTCACAAATTCCTCGGTCTCCAAATCTATAATCACAAGACCTTATTCACAAATGCGTCGGTCTCCAAATCAATAATCACAAGACCTTATTCACAAATTCGTCGATCTCCAAATCTATAATCACAAGGCCTTATTCACAAATGCCTCGATCTCAAATCTATAATCACAAGACATTATTCACAAATGCGTCGGTCCATTCAAAGCCCGTTCCTTCTCATTCACCAAACGCTATATAGACGATCTTCTCGCTGTGGATAATCGCTGTATAAATGACGCAGTGAAGGATATATATCCACCTTCACCGGATTTGAAGGAAACTACAGATAACCCTACAAGCACATCATATTTATACCTATATCTCTATAAAAATGAAGCGGGCCCTCTCTCTCGTGGACTGTATGACAAAAGAGATGATTACAATTTCGACATCGTAAACTATCCCTTTCTGGACAGTAATATTCCAGTGGGACCTGCATATGGCGTATACATATCACACCTAGTAGCATTTGCTAGATCCTGTGTTAAATGTGACGATTTTAATCAACGTCACAAAACATTGTTGCAGAAACTTATAAAACAGGGCTACACCACCAAGCACCTCCACTCAAAGTTTCTCAAATTTGGCGATACATATCGCATGCTGATAGCAAAATACGAGCGTAGCATGCAAGATCTATGGCGTTACATTTCGTAACTTGTGTCTAATTCCGCTTAACCCGGGGCTAGGGGCCGTATGACCCCATGTACTTCAAGATCCTCATGGTACTCATATGAACAGTCACAATCAAAGCGTGACTCAGATACATCATTCTTTAGATGACGACTTTACAACGAATATTATGGATTAAGAATACTGATCAGCGATACGGAGTTGATATTTTTGGAACATCATGATGTCTTGCCGACATCACTGAAAACTGTTTACCGCTACTCTCTTGCAGGAAACAAGCCTATGTTTATGTATACTATGATTGTCTTTTTGAATTTGGTGCTAATACTGTTATATGGAATATGGAAAAGGTCTTTGGATTATGGACGCGGATATTCTCTAATGGACTACGGCTGAATTATGAATGACGGACCAGACGCTTGTAATCCAAACCTATAATCACAAGACCTTATTCACAAATGCGTCGGTCTCCAAATCTAAAATCACAAGACCTTATTCAAAAATGCGTCGGTCTCCAAATCTATAATCACAAAACCTTATTCACAAATGCGTCGGTCTCAAAATCTATAATCACAAAACCTTATTCACAAATTCGTCGGTCTCCAAATCTATAATCACAAGACCTTATTCACAAATGCCTCGGTCTCCAAATCTATAATCACAAGACCTTATTCACAAATGCGTCGGTCTCCAAATCTATAATCACAAAACCTTATTCACAAATTCGTCGGTCTCCAAATCTATAATCACAAGACCTTATTCACAAATGCCTCGGTCTCCAAATCTATAAACACAAGACATTATTCACAAATACGTCGGTCTCCAAATCTATAATCACAATACATTCTTCACAAATGCGTCGGTCTCCAAATCTATAATGACAAGATCTTATTCACAAATGCCTCGGTCTCCCAATCTATAATCACAAGACCTTATTCACAAATGCGTCGGTCTCCAAATATATAATCACAATACCTTATTCACAGATTCCTCGGTCTCCAAATCTATAATCACAAGACCTCATTCACAAATTCCTCGATTTCCAAATCTATAATCACAAGACCTTATTCACAAATGCGTCCGTCTCCAAATCTATAATCACAAAACCTTATTAAAAAATGCGTCGGTCTCCAAATCTATAATCACAAGACCTTATTCACCAATGCGTCAGTCTCCAAATCTATAATCACAAGACCTTATTCACAAATGCGTCGGTCTCCAAATCTATAATCACAAAACCCTATTCAAAAATGCTTCGGTGTCCAAATCTAAAATCACAAGACATTATTCACAAATGCGTCGGTCTCCAAATCTATAATGACAAGATCTTATTCACAAATGCCTCGGTCTCCCAATCTATAATCACAAGACCTTATTCACAAATGCGTCGGTCTCCAAATATATAATCACAATACCTTATTCACAGATTCCTCGGTCTCCAAATCTATAATCACAAGACCTCATTCACAAATTCCTCGATTTCCAAATCTATAATCACAAGACCTTATTCACAAATGCGTCCGTCTCCAAATCTATAATCACAAAACCTTATTAAAAAATGCGTCGGTCTCCAAATCTATAATTACAAGAACTTAGTCACAAATGCGTCGGTCTCCAAACCTATAATCACAGGGCCTTATTCACAAATGCGTCGCTCTCCAAATCTATAATCACAAGACCTTATTCACAAATGCGTCGATCTGCAAATGTATAATCACAATAGCTTACTCACAAATGCGTCCGTCTCCAAATCAATAATCACAAGACCTTATTCACAAATGCGTCGATCTTCAAATCTCTAATCACAAGACCTTATTAAAAAATGCGTCGGTCTCCAAATCTATAATCGCAAGACATTATTCACAAATGCGTCGGTCTCCAAGTCTATAATCACAAGACCTTATTCATAAATGCGTCCGTCCCCAAATCTATAATTACAAGAACTTATTCACAAATGCGTCGGTCTCCAAATCCATAATCAAACGACCTTATTCACAAATGCGTCGGTCTCCAAATCTATAATTACAATACCTTATTCACAAATGCGTCGGTCTCCAAATCTATAATCACAAGACCTTATTCACAAATGCGTCGATCTCCAAATCTATAATAGCAAGACGTTATTCACAAATTCGTCTGTCTCAAAATCTATAATCACAAGACCTTATTCACAAATGCGTCGGTCTCAAAATCTATAATCACAAGACCTTATTCACAAATGCGTCGGTTTCCAAATCTATTATAACAAGACAGAATTCAAAAATGCGTCGGTCTCTAAATCTATAACCACAAGACCTTATTCACAAATGCGTCGGTCTCCAAATCTATAATCACAAGACCTTATTCACAAATGCGTCGGTCTCCAAATCTATAATCACAATACCTTATTCACAAATGCGTCGGTCTCCAAATCTATAATCACAAGACCTTATTCACAAATGCGTCGGTCTCAAAATCTATAATCACAAGACCTTATTCACAAATGCGTCGATCTTCAAATCTATAATCACAAGACCTTATTCACAAATGCGTCGATCTCCAAATCTATAATCGCAAGACATTATGCACGAATGCGTCGGTCTCCAAGTCTATAATCACAAGACCTTATTCATAAATGCCTCGGTCTCTAAATCTATAATCACAAGACCTTATTCACAAATGCGTCCGTCCCCAAATCTATAATCACAAGAACTTATTCACAAATGCGTCGGTCTCCAAATCCATAATGAAACGACCTTATTCACAAATGCGTCGGTCTCCAAATCTATAATCACAATACCTTATTCACAAATGCGTCGGTCTCCAAATCTATAATCACAAGACCTTATTCACAAATGCTTCGATCTCCAAATCTATAATAACAAGACCTTATTCACAAATTCGTCTGTCTCAAAATCTATAATCACAAGACCTTATTCACAAATGCGTCGGTCTCAAAATCTATAATCACAAGACCTTATTCACAAATGCGTCGGTTTCCAAATCTATTATAACAAGACAGAATTCAAAAATGCGTCGGTCTCCAAATCTATAACCACAAGACCTTATTCACAAATGCGTCGGTCTCCAAATCTATAATCACCAGACCTTATTCACAAATGCATCGGTCTCCAAATCTATAATCACAATACCTTATTCACAAATGCGTCGGTGTCCAAATCTATAATCACAAGACCTTATTCACAAATGCGTCGGTCTCAAAATCTATAATCACAAGACCTTATTCACAAATGCGTCGGTCTCCAAATCTATAATCACAAGACCTTATTCACAAATGCGTCGGTTTCCAAATCTATTATAACAAGACAGAATTCAAAAATGCGTCGTTCTCCAAATCTATAACCACAAGACCTTATTCACAAATGCGTCGGTCTCCAAATCTATAATCACAAGACCTTATTCACAAATGCGTCTGTCTCCAAATCTATAATCACAATACCTTATTCACAAATGCGTCGGTCTCCAAATCTATAATCACAAGACCGTATTCACAAATGCGTCGGTCTCAAAATCTATAATCACAAGACCTTATTCACAAATGCGTCGATCTTCAAATCTATAATCACAAGACCTTATTAAACAATGAGTCGGTCTCCAAATCTATAATCGCAAGACATTATTCACGAATGCGTCGGTCTCCAAGTCTATAATCACAATACCTTATTCATAAATGCCTCGGTCTCTAAATCTATAATCACAAGACCTTATTCGCAAATGCGTCCGTCCCCAAATCTATAATCACAAGAACTTATTCACAAATGCGTCGGTCTCCAAATCCATAATCACACGACCTTATTCACAAATGCGGCGGTCTCCAAATCTATAATCACAATACCTTATTCACAAATGCGTCGGTCTCCAAATCTATAATCACAAGAGCTTATTCACAAATGCGTCGGTCTCCAAATCTATAATCACAAAACCTTATTAAAAAATGCGTCGGTCTCCAAATCTATAATCACAAGACCTTATTCACCAATGCGTCGGTCTCCAAATCTATAATCACACGTCTTTATTCACAAATGCGTCGGTCTCAAAATCTATAATCACAAAACCTTATTCCACAATGCTTCGGTGTCCAAATCTAAAATCACAAGACATTATTCACAAATGCGTCCGTCTCCAAATCTATAATTACAGGAACTTAGTCACAAATACGTCGGTCTCCAAACCTATAATCACAGGGCCTTATTCACAAATGCGTCGCTCTCCAAATCTATAATCACAAGACCTTATTCACAAATGCGTCGATCTGCAAATGTATAATCACAATAGCTTATTCAAAAATGCTTCGGTGTCCAAATCTATGATCACTAGACATTATTCACAAATGCGTCCGTTTCCAAATCTATAATTACAAGAACTTTTTCACAAATGCGTCGGTCTCCAAACCTATAATCACAGGACCTTATTCAAAAATTCGTCGGTCTCCAAATCTATAATCGCAAGGCATTATTCAAAAATGCGTCGGTCTCCAAGTCTATAATCACAAGGCCTTATTCATCAATGCCTCGGTCTCTAAATCTATAACCACAAGACCTTATTCACAAATGCGTCCGTCTCAAAATCTATAATCACAAAACCTTATTTACAAATGCGTCGGTCTCCAAATCTATAATCACACGACCTTATTCATAAATGCGTCGGTCTCCAAATCTATAATCACAAGAACTTATTCACAAATGCCTCGGTCTCCAACTCTATAATCACAAGACATTATATTCACAAATGCGTCGGTCTCCAAATCTATAATCGCAAGACCTTATCCGCAAATGCGTCAGTCTCCAAATCTGTAATCACAAGACCTCATTCAAAAATGCGTCGGTCTCCAAATCTATAATCACAAGTCATTTTTCAGAAATGTGTCGGTCTCCAAATCTATAATCACAAGAGCTTATTCACAAATGCGTCCGTCTCCAAATCTATAATCACAAAACCTTATTAAAAAATGCGTCGGTCTCCAAATCTATAATCACAAGACCTTATTCACCAATGCGTCAGTCTCCAAATCTATAATCACAAGACCGTATTCACAAATGCGTCGGTCTCATAATCTATAATCACAAAACCCTATTCAAAAATGCTTCGGTGTCCAAATCTAAAATCACAAGACATTATTCACAAATGCGTCCGTCTCCAAATCTATAATTACAAGAACTTAGTCACAAATGCGTCGGTCTCCAAACCTATAATCACAGGGCCTTATTCACAAATGCGTCGCTCTCCAAATCTATAATCACAAGACCTTATTCACAAATGCGTCGATCTGCAAATGTATAATCACAATAGCTTACTCACAAATGCGTCCGTCTCCAAATCAATAATCACAAGACCTTATTCACAAATGCGTCGATCTTCAAATCTCTAATCACAAGACCTTATTAAAAAATGCGTCGGTCTCCAAATCTATAATCGCAAGACATTATTCACAAATGCGTCGGTCTCCAAGTCTATAATCACAAGACCTTATTCATAAATGCGTCCGTCCCCAAATCTATAATTACAAGAACTTATTCACAAATGCGTCGGTCTCCAAATCCATAATCAAACGACCTTATTCACAAATGCGTCGGTCTCCAAATCTATAATTACAATACCTTATTCACAAATGCGTCGGTCTCCAAATCTATAATCACAAGACCTTATTCACAAATGCGTCGATCTCCAAATCTATAATAGCAAGACGTTATTCACAAATTCGTCTGTCTCAAAATCTATAATCACAAGACCTTATTCACAAATGCGTCGGTCTCAAAATCTATAATCACAAGACCTTATTCACAAATGCGTCGGTTTCCAAATCTATTATAACAAGACAGAATTCAAAAATGCGTCGGTCTCTAAATCTATAACCACAAGACCTTATTCACAAATGCGTCGGTCTCCAAATCTATAATCACAAGACCTTATTCACAAATGCGTCGGTCTCCAAATCTATAATCACAATACCTTATTCACAAATGCGTCGGTCTCCAAATCTATAATCACAAGACCTTATTCACAAATGCGTCGGTCTCAAAATCTATAATCACAAGACCTTATTCACAAATGCGTCGATCTTCAAATCTATAATCACAAGACCTTATTCACAAATGCGTCGATCTCCAAATCTATAATCGCAAGACATTATGCACGAATGCGTCGGTCTCCAAGTCTATAATCACAAGACCTTATTCATAAATGCCTCGGTCTCTAAATCTATAATCACAAGACCTTATTCACAAATGCGTCCGTCCCCAAATCTATAATCACAAGAACTTATTCACAAATGCGTCGGTCTCCAAATCCATAATGAAACGACCTTATTCACAAATGCGTCGGTCTCCAAATCTATAATCACAATACCTTATTCACAAATGCGTCGGTCTCCAAATCTATAATCACAAGACCTTATTCACAAATGCTTCGATCTCCAAATCTATAATAACAAGACCTTATTCACAAATTCGTCTGTCTCAAAATCTATAATCACAAGACCTTATTCACAAATGCGTCGGTCTCAAAATCTATAATCACAAGACCTTATTCACAAATGCGTCGGTTTCCAAATCTATTATAACAAGACAGAATTCAAAAATGCGTCGGTCTCCAAATCTATAACCACAAGACCTTATTCACAAATGCGTCGGTCTCCAAATCTATAATCACCAGACCTTATTCACAAATGCATCGGTCTCCAAATCTATAATCACAATACCTTATTCACAAATGCGTCGGTGTCCAAATCTATAATCACAAGACCTTATTCACAAATGCGTCGGTCTCAAAATCTATAATCACAAGACCTTATTCACAAATGCGTCGGTCTCCAAATCTATAATCACAAGACCTTATTCACAAATGCGTCGGTTTCCAAATCTATTATAACAAGACAGAATTCAAAAATGCGTCGGTCTCCAAATCTATAACCACAAGACCGTATTCACAAATGCGTCGGTCTCCAAATCTATAATCACAATACCTTATTCACAAATGCGTCGGTCTCCAAATCTATAATCACAATACCTTATTCACAAATGCGTCGGTCTCCAAATCTATAATCACAAGACCGTATTCACAAATGCGTCGGTCTCAAAATCTATAATCACAAGACCTTATTCACAAATGCGTCGATCTTCAAATCTATAATCACAAGACCTTATTAAACAATGCGTCGGTCTCCAAATCTATAATCGCAAGACATTATTCACGAATGCGTCGGTCTCCAAGTCTATAATCACAAGGCCTTATTCATCAATGCCTCGGTCTCTAAATCTATAATCACAAGACCTTATTCACAAATGCGTCCGTCTCCAAATCTATAATCACAAAACCTTATTTACAAATGCGTCGGTCTCCAAATCTATAATCACACGACCTTATTCATAAATGCGTCGGTCTCCAAATCTATAATCACATGACCTTATTCACAAATGCGTCGGTCTCCAAATCTATAATCGCAAGACCTTATTCACAAATGCGTCGATCTCCAAATCTATAATCACAAGACCTTATTCACCAATTCGTTTGTCTCCAATCTATAATCACGAGACCTTATTCACAAATGCGTCGGTCTCAAAATCTATAATCACAAGACCTTATTCACAAATGCGTCGGTCTCCAAATCTATAATCACAAGAACTTATTCACAAATGCCTCGGTCTCCAACTCTATAATCACAAGACATTATATTCACAAATGCGTCGGTCTCCAAATCTATAATCGCAAGACCTTATCCGCAAATGTGTCGGTCTCCAAATCTGTAATCACAAGACCTCATTCAAAAATGCGTCGGTCTCCAAATCTATAATCACAAGTCATTTTTCAGAAATGTGTCGGTCTCCAAATCTATAATCACAAGAGCTTATTCACAAATGCGTGCATCTCCAAATCTATAATCACAAAACCTTATTAAAAAATGCGTCGGTCTCCAAATCTATAATCACAAGACCTTATTCACCAATGCGTCAGTCTCCAAATCTATAATCACAAGACCTTATTCACAAATGCGTCAATCTCCAAATCTATAATCACAATACCTTATTAAAAAATTCGTCGGTCTCCAAATCTAAAATCGCAAGGCATTATTCAAAAATGCGTCGGTCTCCAAGTCTATAATCACAAGGCCTTATTCATCAATGCCTCGGTCTCCAAATCTATAATCACAAGACCTTATTCACAAATGCGTCCGTCTCCAAATCTATAATCACAAAACCTTATTTACAAATGCGTCGGCCTTCAAATCTATAATCACACGACCTTATTCATAAATGCGTCGGTCTCCAAATCTATAATCACATGACCTTATTCACAAATGCGTCGGTCTCCAAATCTATAATCGCAAGACCTTATTCACAAATGCGTCGATCTCCAAATCTATAATCACAAGACCTTATTCACAAATGCGTCGGTCTTCAGATCTATATTCACAAGACCGTATTCACAAATGCGTCGGTCTCCAAATCTATAATCACAAGACCTTATTCAAAAATGCGTCGGTCTCTAAATCTATAATCACAAGACCTTAGTCACAAATGCGTCGGTCTCAAATCTATAATCATAAGATCTTATTCACAAATGCGTCGGTCTCTAAATCTATAATCACAAAACCGTATTCACAAATGCGTCGGTCTCCAAATCTGTAATCATAAGACCTTATTCACAAATGCGTCGATCTCCAAATCTATAATCACAAGACCTTATTCACAAATGCGTCGCTCTTCAAATCTATAATCACAAGACCTTATTCACAAATGCGTCGCTCTTCAAATCTATAAACACAAGACCTTATTCACAAATGCGTCCGTCTCAAAATCTATAATCACAAGACCTTATTGACAAATGCGTCGGTCTCAAAATCTATAATCACAAGAACTTATTCACAAATGCCTCGGTCTCCAACTCTATAATCACAAGACATTATATTCACAAATGCGTGGGTCTCCAAATCTATGATCGCAAGACCTTATCCGCAAATGCGTCGGTCTCCAAATCTGTAATCACAAGACCTCATTCAAAAATGCGTCGGTCTCCAAATCTATAATCACAAGTCATTTTTCAGAAATGTGTCGGTCTCCAAATCTATAATCACAAGAGCTTATTCACAAATGCGTCCGTCTCCAAATCTATAATCACAAAACCTTATTAAAAAATGCGTCGGTCTCCAAATCTATAATCACAAGACCTTATTCACCAATGCGTCAGTCTCCAAATCTATAATCACAAGACCTTATTCACAAATGCGTCAATCTCCAAATCTATAATCACAACACCTTATTAAAAAATTCGTCGGTCTCCAAATCTAAAATCGCAAGGCATTATTCAAAAATGCGTCGGTCTCCAAGTCTATAATCACAAGGCCTTATTCATCAATGCCTCGGTCTCTAAATCTATAATCACAAGACCTTATTCACAAATGCGTCCGTCTCCAAATCTATAATCACAAAACCTTATTTACAAATGCGTCGGTCTCCAAATCTATAATCACACGACCTTATTCATAAATGCGTCGGTCTCCAAATCTATAATCACATGACCTTATTCACAAATGCGTCGGTCTCCAAATCTATAATCGCAAGACCTTATTCACAAATGCGTCGATCTCCAAATCTATAATCACAAGACCTTATTCACCAATTCGTTTGTCTCCAATCTATAATCACGAGACCTTATTCACAAATGCGTCGGTCTCAAAATCTATAATCACAAGACCTTATTCACAAATGCGTCGGTCTCCAAATCTATAATCACAAGAACTTATTCACAAATGCCTCGGTCTCCAACTCTATAATCACAAGACATTATATTCACAAATGCGTCGGTCTCCAAATCTATAATCGCAAGACCTTATCCGCAAATGCGTCGGTCTCCAAATCTGTAATCACAAGACCTCATTCAAAAATGCGTCGGTCTCCAAATCTATAATCACAAGTCATTTTTCAGAAATGTGTCGGTCTCCAAATCTATAATCACAAGAGCTTATTCACAAATGCGTGCATCTCCAAATCTATAATCACAAAACCTTATTAAAAAATGCGTCGGTCTCCAAATCTATAATCACAAGACCTTATTCACCAATGCGTCAGTCTCCAAATCTATAATCACAAGACCGTATTCACAAATGCGTCAATCTCCAAATCTATAATCACAATACCTTATTAAAAAATTCGTCGGTCTCCAAATCTAAAATCGCAAGGCATTATTCAAAAATGCGTCGGTCTCCAAGTCTATAATCACAAGGCCTTATTCATCAATGCCTCGGTCTCCAAATCTATAATCACAAGACCTTATTCACAAATGCGTCCGTCTCCAAATCTATAATCACAAAACCTTATTTACAAATGCATCGGCCTTCAAATCTATAATCACACGACCTTATTCATAAATGCGTCGGTCTCCAAATCTATAATCACATGACCTTATTCACAAATGCGTCGGTCTCCAAATCTATAATCGCAAGACCTTATTCACAAATGCGTCGATCTCCAAATCTATAATCACAAGACCTTATTCACAAATGCGTCGGTCTTCAGATCTATAATCACAAGACCGTATTCACAAATGCGTCGGTCTCCAAATCTATAATCACAAGACCTTATTCAAAAATGCGTCGGTCTCTAAATCTATAATCACAAGACCTTAGTCACAAATGCGTCGGTCTCAAATCTATAATCACAAGATCTTATTCACAAATGCGTCGGTCTCTAAATCTATAATCACAAAACCGTATTCGCAAATGCGTCGGTCTCCAAATCTATAATCACAAGACCTTATTTACAAATGCGTCGGTCTCCAAATCTGTAATCATAAGACCTTATTCACAAATGCGTCGATCTCCAAATCTATAATCACAAGACCTTATTCACAAATGCGTCGCTCTTCAAATCTATAATCACAAGACCTTATTCACAAATGCGTCGCTCTTCAAATCTATAAACACAAGACCTTATTCACAAATGCGTCCGTCTCCAAATCTATAATCACAAGACCTTATTCACATATGCGTCAATCTCCAAATCTATAATCACAATACCTTATTAAAAAATTCGTCGGTCTCCAAATCTATAATCGCAAGGCATTATTCAAAAATGCGTCGGTCTCCAAGTCTATAATCACAAAACCTTATTTACAAATGCCTCGGTCTCTAAATCTATAATCACAAGACCTTATTCACAAATGCGTCCGTCTCCAAATCTATAATCACAAGACCTTATTCACAAATGCGTCGATCTCCAAATCTATAATAACAAGACCTTATTCACAAATTCGTCTGTCTCAAAATCTATAATCACAAGACCTTATTCACAAATGCGTCGGTCTCAAAATCTATAATCACAAGACCTTATTCACAAATGCGTCGGTTTCCAAATCTATTATAACAAGACAGAATTCAAAAATGCGTCGGTCTCCAAATCTATAACCACAAGACCTTATTCACAAATGCGTCGGTCTCCAAATCTATAATCACAAGACCTTATTCACAAATGCGTCGGTCTCCAAATCTATAATCACAATACCTTATTCACAAATGCGTCGGTCTCCAAATCTATAATCACAAGACCTTATTCACAAATGCGTCGATCTCCAAATCTATAATAACAAGACCTTATTCACAAATTCGTCTGTCTCAAAATCTATAATCACAAGACCTTATTCACAAATGCGTCGGTCTCCAAATCTATAATCACAAGACCTTATTCACAAATGCGTCGGTTTCCAAATCTATTATAACAAGACAGAATTCAAAAATGCGTCGTTCTCCAAATCTATAACCACAAGACCTTATTCACAAATGCGTCGGTCTCCAAATCTATAATCACAAGACCTTATTCACAAATGCGTCTGTCTCCAAATCTATAATCACAATACCTTATTCACAAATGCGTCGGTCTCCAAATCTATAATCACAAGACCGTATTCACAAATGCGTCGGTCTCAAAATCTATAATCACAAGACCTTATTCACAAATGCGTCGATCTTCAAATCTATAATCACAAGACCTTATTAAACAATGAGTCGGTCTCCAAATCTATAATCGCAAGACATTATTCACGAATGCGTCGGTCTCCAAGTCTATAATCACAATACCTTATTCATAAATGCCTCGGTCTCTAAATCTATAATCACAAGACCTTATTCGCAAATGCGTCCGTCCCCAAATCTATAATCACAAGAACTTATTCACAAATGCGTCGGTCTCCAAATCCATAATCACACGACCTTATTCACAAATGCGGCGGTCTCCAAATCTATAATCACAATACCTTATTCACAAATGCGTCGGTCTCCAAATCTATAATCACAAGAGCTTATTCACAAATGCGTCGGTCTCCAAATCTATAATCACAAAACCTTATTAAAAAATGCGTCGGTCTCCAAATCTATAATCACAAGACCTTATTCACCAATGCGTCGGTCTCCAAATCTATAATCACACGTCTTTATTCACAAATGCGTCGGTCTCAAAATCTATAATCACAAAACCTTATTCCACAATGCTTCGGTGTCCAAATCTAAAATCACAAGACATTATTCACAAATGCGTCCGTCTCCAAATCTATAATTACAGGAACTTAGTCACAAATACGTCGGTCTCCAAACCTATAATCACAGGGCCTTATTCACAAATGCGTCGCTCTCCAAATCTATAATCACAAGACCTTATTCACAAATGCGTCGATCTGCAAATGTATAATCACAATAGCTTATTCAAAAATGCTTCGGTGTCCAAATCTATGATCACTAGACATTATTCACAAATGCGTCCGTTTCCAAATCTATAATTACAAGAACTTTTTCACAAATGCGTCGGTCTCCAAACCTATAATCACAGGACCTTATTCAAAAATTCGTCGGTCTCCAAATCTATAATCGCAAGGCATTATTCAAAAATGCGTCGGTCTCCAAGTCTATAATCACAAGGCCTTATTCATCAATGCCTCGGTCTCTAAATCTATAACCACAAGACCTTATTCACAAATGCGTCCGTCTCAAAATCTATAATCACAAAACCTTATTTACAAATGCGTCGGTCTCCAAATCTATAATCACACGACCTTATTCACAAATTCGTTTGTCTCCAATCTATAATCACGAGACCTTATTCACAAATGCGTCGGTCTCAAAATCTATAATCACAAGACCTTATTGACAAATGCGTCGGTCTCAAAATCTATAATCACAAGAACTTATTCACAAATGCCTCGGTCTCCAACTCTATAATCACAAGACATTATATTCACAAATGCGTCGGTCTCCAAATCTATAATCGCAAGACCTTATCCGCAAATGCGTCAGTCTCCAAATCTGTAATCACAAGACCTCATTCAAAAATGCGTCGGTCTCCAAATCTATAATCACAAGTCATTTTTCAGAAATGTGTCGGTCTCCAAATCTATAATCACAAGAGCTTATTCACAAATGCGTCCGTCTCCAAATCTATAATCACAAAACCTTATTAAAAAATGCGTCGGTCTCCAAATCTATAATCACAAGACCTTATTCACCAATGCGTCAGTCTCCAAATCTATAATCACAAGACCGTATTCACAAATGCGTCAATCTCCAAATCTATAATCACAACACCTTATTAAAAAATTCGTCGGTCTCCAAATCTAAAATCGCAAGGCATTATTCAAAAATGCGTCGGTCTCCAAGTCTATAATCACAAGGCCTTATTCATCAATGCCTCGGTCTCCAAATCTATAATCACAAGACCTTATTCACAAATGCGTCCGTCTCCAAATCTATAATCACAAAACCTTATTTACAAATGCGTCGGTCTTCAAATCTATAATCACACGACCTTATTCATCAATGCGTCGGTCTCCAAATCTATAATCACATGACCTTATTCACAAATGCGTCGGTCTCCAAATCTATAATCGCAAGACCTTATTCACAAATGCGTCGATCTCCAAATCTATAATCACAAGACCTTATTCACAAATGCGTCGGTCTTCAGATCTATATTCACAAGACCGTATTCACAAATGCGTCGGTCTCCGAATCTATAATCACAAGATCTTATTCAAAAATGCGTCGGTCTCTAAATCTATAATCACAAGACCTTAGTCACAAATGCGTCGGTCTCAAATCTATAATCACAAGATCTTATTCACAAATGCGTCGGTCTCTAAATCTATAATCACAAAACCGTATTCACAAATGCGTCGGTCTCCAAATCTGTAATCATAAGACCTTATTCACAAATGCGTCGATCTCCAAATCTATAATCACAAGACCTTATTCACAAATGCGTCGCTCTTCAAATCTATAATCACAAGACCTTATTCACAAATGCGTCGCTCTTCAAATCTATAAACACAAGACCTTATTCACAAATGCGTCCGTCTCCAAATCTATAATCACAAGACCTTATTCACAAATGCGTCAATCTCCAAATCTATAATCACAATACCTTATTAAAAAATTCGTCGGTCTCCAAATCTATAATCGCAAGGCATTATTCAAAAATGCGTCGGTCTCCAAGTCTATAATCACAAAACCTTATTTACAAATGCCTCGGTCTCTAAATCTATAATCACAAGACCTTATTCACAAATGCGTCCGTCTCCAAATCTATAATCACATGACCTTATTCACAAATGCGTCGATCTCCAAATCTATAATCACAAGACCTTATTCACAAATTCGTTTGTCTCCAAATCTATAATCACGAGACCTTATTCACAAATGCGTCGGTCTCCAAATCTATAATCACAAGACCTTATTCACAAATGCGTCGGTCTCCAAATCTATAATCACAAGAACTTATTCACAAATGCCTCGGTCTCTTACTCTATAATCACAAGACACTATATTCACAAATGCGTCGGTCTCCAAATCTATAATCACAAGAACTTATTCACAAATGCCTCGGTCTCTTACTCTATAATCACAAGACACTATATTCACAAATGCCTCGGTCTCCAAATGTATAATCTCAAGACCTTACTCGCAAATGCGGCGGTCTCCAAATCTGTAATCACAAGACCTTATTCAAAAATGCGTCGGTCTCCAAATCTTTAATCACAAGTGATTACTCACAAATGTGTCGGTCTCCAAATCTATAATCACAAGGGCTTATTCTCAAATGCGTCGGTCTCTAAATCTATAATCACAAAACCTTATTAAAAAATGCGTCGGTCTCCAAATCTACAATCACAAGACCTTATTCACAAATGCGTCGGTCTCCAAATCTATAATCACAAGACCTTATTCACAAATGCGTCGGTCTCAAAATCTATAATCACAAAACCTTATTCAAAAATGCTTCGGTGTCCAAATCTATGATCACTAGACATTATTCACAAATGCGTCCGTCTCCAAATCTATAATTATAAGAACTTTTTCACAAATGCGTCGGTCTCCAAACCTATAATCACAGGACCTTATTCACAAATGCGTCGCTCTTCAAATCTATAATCACAAGACCTTATTCACAAATGCCTTATTCATAAATGCCTCGGTCTCTAAATCTATAATCACAAGACCTTATTCACAAATGCGTCCGTCTCCAAATCTATAATCACAAAAACTTATTTACAAATGCGTCGGTCTCCAAATCTATAATCACACGACCTTATTCATAAATGCGTCGGTCTCCAAATCTATAATCACATGACCTTATTCACAAATGCGTCGGTCTCCAAATCTATAATCGCAAGACCTTATTCACAAATGCGTCGATCTCCAAATCTATAATCACAAGACCTTATTCACAAATGCGTCGGTCTCAAAATCTATAATCACAAGACCTTATTCACAAATGCGTCGGTCTTCAGATCTATATTCACAAGACCGTATTCACAAATGCGTCCGTCTCCAAATCTATAATCACATGACCTTATTCACAAATGCGTCAATCTCCAAATCTATAATCACAAGACCTTATTCACAAATGCGTCAATCTCAAAATCTATCATCACAAAACCTTATTCAAAAATGCTTCGGTGTCCAAATCTATGATCACTAGACATTATTCACAAATGCGTCCGTCTCCAAATCTATAATTATAAGAACTTTTTCACAAATGCGTCGGTCTCCAAATCTATAATCACAAGACCTTATTCAAAAATGCGTCGGTCTCTCAATCTATAATCACAAGACCTTAGTCACAAATGCGTCGGTCTCCAAATCTATAATCACAAGATCTTATTCACAAATGCGTCGGTCTCTAAATCTATAATCACAAGACCGTATTCACAAATGCGTCGGTCTCCAAATCTATAATCACAAAATCTTATTCAAAAATGCTTCGGTGTCCAAATCTATGATCACTAGACATTATTCACAAATGCGTCCGTCTCCAAATCTATAATTATAAGAACTTTTTCACAAATGCGTCGGTCTCCAAACCTATAATCACAGGACCTTATTCACAAACGCGTCGCTCTTCAAATCTATAATCACAAGACCTTATTCACAAATGCGTCGGTCTCCAAATGCATAATCACAAGACCTTATTCACAAATGCGTCCGTCTCCAAATCTATAATCACAAGACCTTATTCACAAATGCGTCAATCTCCAAATCTATAATCACAATACCTTATTAAAAAATTCGTCGGTCTCCAAATCTATAATCGCAAGGCATTATTCAAAAATGCGTCGGTCTCCAAGTCTATAATCACAAAACCTTATTTACAAATGCCTCGGTCTCTAAATCTATAATCACAAGACCTTATTCACAAATGCGTCCGTCTCCAAATCTATAATCACATGACCTTATTCACAAATGCGTCAATCTCCAAATCTATAATCACAAGACCTTATTCACAAATGCGTCAATCTCAAAATCTATAATCACAAAACCTTATTCAAAAATGCTTCGGTGTCCAAATCTATGATCACTAGACATTATTCACAAATGCGTCCGTCTCCAAATCTATAATTATAAGAACTTTTTCACAAATGCGTCGGTCTCCAAACCTATAATCACAGGACCTTATTCACAAATGCGTCGCTCTTCAAATCTATAATCACAAGACCTTATTCACAAATGCGTCGGTCTCCAAATGCATAATCACAAGACCTTATTCACAAATGCGTCAATCTCCAAATCTATAATCACAATACCTTATTAAAAAATTCGTCGGTCTCCAAATCTATAATCGCAAGGCATTATTCAAAAATGCGTCGGTCTCCAAGTCTATAATCACAAGGCCTTATTCATAAATGCCTCGGTCTCTAAATCTATAATCACAAGACCTTATTCACAAATGCGTCCGTCTCCAAATCTATAATCACAAAACCTTATTTACAAATGCGTCGGTCTCCAAATCTATAATCACACGACCTTATTCATAAATGCGTCGGTCTCCAAATCTATAATCACATTACCTTATTCACAAATGCGTCGGTCTCCAAATCTATAATCGCAAGACCTTATTCACAAATGCGTCGATCTCCAAATCTATAATCACAAGACCTTATTCACAAATGCGTCGGTCTCAAAATCTATAATCACAAGACCTTATTCACAAATGCGTCGGTCTTCAGATCTATATTCACAAGACCGTATTCACAAATGCGTCGTTCTCCAAATCTATAATCACAAGACCTTATTCAAAAATGCGTCGGTCTCTAAATCTATAATCACAAGACCTTAGTCACAAATGCGTCGGTCTCCAAATCTATAATCACAAGATCTTATTCACAAATGCGTCGGTCTCTAAATCTATAATCACAAGACCGTATTCACAAATGCGTCGGTCTCCAAATCTATAATCACAAAATCTTATTCAAAAATGCTTCGGTGTCCAAATCTATGATCACTAGACATTATTCACAAATGCGTCCGTCTCCAAATCTATAATTATAAGAACTTTTTCACAAATGCGTCGGTCTCCAAACCTATAATCACAGGACCTTATTCACAAACGCGTCGTTCTTCAAATCTATAATCACAAGACCTTATTCACAAATGCGTCGGTCTCCAAATGCATAATCACAAGACCTTATTCACAAATGCGTCCGTCTCCAAATCTATAATCACAAGACCTTATTCACAAATGCGTCAATCTCCAAATCTATAATCACAATACCTTATTAAAAAATTCGTCGGTCTCCAAATCTATAATCGCAAGGCATTATTCAAAAATGCGTCGGTCTCCAAGTCTATAATCACAAAACCTTATTTACAAATGCCTCGGTCTCTAAATCTATAATCACAAGACCTTATTCACAAATGCGTCCGTCTCCAAATCTATAATCACATGACCTTATTCACAAATGCGTCGATCTCCAAATCTATAATCACAAGACCTTATTCACAAATGCGTTTGTCTCCAAATCTATAATCACGAGACCTTATTCACAAATGCGTCGGTCTCCAAATCTATAATCACAAGACCTTATTCACAAATGCGTCGGTCTCCAAATCTATAATCACAAGTGATTATTCACAAATGTGTCGGTCTCCAAATCTATAATCACAAGAGCTTATTCTCAAATGCGTCGGTCTCCAAATCTATAATCACAAGACCTTATTCACAAATGCGTCGGTCTCCAAATCTATAATCACAAAACCTTATTCACAAATTCGTCGGTCTCCAAATCTATAATCGCAAGGCATTATTCAAAAATGCGTCGGTCTTCAAGTCTATAATCACAAAACCGTATTTACAAATGCCTCGGTCTCTAAATCTATAATCACAAGACCTTATTCACAAATGCGTCCGTCTCCAAATCTATAATCACATGACCTTATTCACAAATGCGTCGATCTCCAAATCTATAATCACAAGACCTTATTCACAAATTCGTTTGTCTCCAAATCTATAATCACGAGACCTTATTCACAAATGCGTCGGTCTCCAAATCTATAATCAGAAGACCTTATTCACAAATGCGTCGGTCTCCAAATCTATAATCACAAGAACTTATTCACAAATGCCTCGGTCTCTTACTCTATAATCACAAGACACTATATTCACAAATGCGTCGGTCTTCAAATCTATAATCACAAGAACTTATTCACAAATGCCTCGGTCTCTTACTCTATAATCACAAGACACTATATTTACAAATGTCTCGGTCTCCAAATGTATAATCTCAAGACCTTATTCGCAAATGCGTCGGTCTCCAAATCTGTAATCACAAGACCTTATTAAAAAATGCGTCGGTCTCCAAATCTATAATCACAAGTGATTATTCACAAATGTGTCGGTCTCCAAATCTATAATCACAAGAGCTTATTCTCAAATGCGTCGGTCTCCAAATCTATAATCACAAAACCTTATTAAAAAATGCGTCGGTCTCCAAATCTACAATCACAAGACCTTATTCACAAATGCGTCGGTCTCCAAATCTATAATCACAAGACCTTATTCACAAATGCGTCGGTCTCAAAATCTATAATCACAAAACCTTAGTCAAAAATGCTTCGGTGTCCAAATCTATGATCACTAGACATTATTCACAAATGCGTCCGTCTCCAAATCTATAATTACAAGAACTTTTTCACAAATGCGTCGGTCTCCAAACCTATAATCACAGGACCTTATTCACAAATGCGTCGCTCTTCAAATCTATAATCACAAGACCTTATTCACAAATGCGTCGGTCTCCAAATGCATAATCACAAGACCTTATTCACAGATGCGTCCGTCTCCAAATCTATAATCACAAGACCTTATTCACAAATGCGTCAATCTCCAAATCTATAATCACAATACCTTATTAAAAAATTCGTCGGTCTTCAAATCTAAAATCGCAAGGCATTATTCAAAAATGCGTCGGTCTCCAAGTCTATAATCACAAGGCCTTATTCATAAATGCCTCGGTCTCCAAATCTATAATCACAAGACCTTATTCACAAATGCGTCCGTCTCCAAATCTATAATCACAAAACCTTATTTACAAATGCGTCGGTCTTCAAATCTATAATCACACGACCTTATTCATAAATGCGTCGGTCTCCAAATCTATAATCACATGACCTTATTCACAAATGCGTCGGTCTCCAAATCTATAATCGCAAGACCTTATTCACAAATGCGTCGATCTCCAAATCTATAACCACAAGACCTTATTCACAAATGCGTCGGTCTTCAGATCTATATTCACAAGACCGTATTCACAAATGCGTCGGTCTCCAATCTATAATCACGAGACCTTATTCACAAATGCGTCGGTCTCAAAATCTATAATCACAAGACCTTATTCACAAATGCGTCGGTCTTCAGATCTATATTCACAAGACCGTATTCACAAATGCGTCGGTCTCCAAATCTATAATCACAAGACCTTATTCAAAAATGCGTCGGTCTCTAAATCTATAATCACAAGACCTTAGTCACAAATGCGTCGGTCTCAAATCTATAATCACAAGATCTTATTCACAAATGCGTCGGTCTCTAAATCTATAATCACAAAACCGTATTCGCAAATGCGTCGGTCTCCAAATCTATAATCACAAGACCTTATTTACAAATGCGTCGGTCTCCAAATCTGTAATCATAAGACCTTATTCACAAATGCGTCGATCTCCAAATCTATAATCACAAGACCTTATTCACAAATGCGTCGCTCTTCATATCTATAATCACAAGACCTTATTCACAAATGCGTCGCTCTTCAAATCTATAAACACAAGACCTTATTCACAAATGCGTCCGTCTCCAAATCTATAATCACAAGACCTTATTCACAAATGCGTCAATCTCCAAATCTATAATCACAATACCTTATTAAAAATTCGTCGGTCTCCAAATCTATAATCGCAAGGCATTATTCAAAAATGCGTCGGTCTCCAAGTCTATAATCACAAAACCTTATTTACAAATGCCTCAGTCTCTAAATCTATAATCACAAGACCTTATTCACAAATGCGTCCGTCTCCAAATCTATAATCACATGACCTTATTCACAAATGCGTCGATCTCCAAATCTATAATCACAAGACCTTATTCACAAATTCGTTTGTCTCCAAATCTATAATCACGAGACCTTATTCACAAATGCGTCGGTCTCCAAATCTATAATCACAAGACCTTATTCACAAATGCGTCGGTCTCCAAATCTATAATTACAAGAACTTATTCACAAATGCCTCGGTCTCTTACTCTATAATCACAAGACACTATATTCACAAATGCGTCGGTCTCCAAATCTATAATCACAAGAACTTATTCACAAATGCCTCGGTCTCTTACTCTATAATCACAAGACACTATATTCACAAATGCCTCGGTCTCCAAATGTATAATCTCAAGATCTTATTCGCAAATGCGTCGGTCTCCAAATCTGTAATCACAAGACCTTATTCAAAAATGCGTCGGTCTCCAAATCTTTAATCACAAGTGATTACTCACAAATGTGTCGGTCTCCAAATCTATAATCACAAGGGCTTATTCTCAAATGCGTCGGTCTCCAAATCTATAATCACAAAACCTTATTAAAAAATGCGTCGGTCTCCAAATCTACAATCACAAGACCTTATTCACAAATGCGTCGGTCTCCAAATCTATAATCACAAGACCGTATTCACAAATGCGTCGGTCTCAAAATCTATAATCACAAAACCTTATTCAAAAATGCTTCGGTGTCCAAATCTATGATCAATAGACATTATTCACAAATGCGTCCGTCTCCAAATCTATAATTATAAGAACTTTTTCACAAATGCGTCGGTCTCCAAACCTATAATCACAGGACCTTATTCACAAATGCGTCGCTCTTCAAATCTATAATCACAAGACCTTATTCACAAATGCGTCGGTCTCCAAATGCATAATCACAAGACCTTATTCACAGATGCGTCCGTCTCCAAATCTATAATCACAAGACCTTATTCACAAATGCGTCAATCTCCAAATCTATAATCACAATACCTTATTAAAAAATTCGTCGGTCTTCAAATCTAAAATCGCAAGGCATTATTCAAAAATGCGTCGGTCTCCAAGTCTATAATCACAAGGCCTTATTCATAAATGCCTCGGTCTCCAAATCTATAATCACAAGACCTTATTCACAAATGCGTCCGTCTCCAAATCTATAATCACAAAACCTTATTTACAAATGCGTCGGTCTTCAAATCTATAATCACACGACCTTATTCATAAATGCGTCGGTCTCCAAATCTATAATCACATGACCTTATTCACAAATGCGTCGGTCTCCAAATCTATAATCGCAAGACCTTATTCACAAATGCGTCGATCTCCAAATCTATAATCACAAGACCTTATTCACAAATGCGTCGGTCTTCAGATCTATATTCACAAGACCGTATTCACAAATGCGTCGGTCTCCAATCTATAATCACGAGACCTTATTCACAAATGCGTCGGTCTCAAAATCTATAATCACAAGACCTTATTCACAAATGCGTCGGTCTTCAGATCTATATTCACAAGACCGTATTCACAAATGCGTCGGTCTCCAAATCTATAATCACAAGACCTTATTCAAAAATGCGTCGGTCTCTAAATCTATAATCACAAGACCTTAGTCACAAATGCGTCGGTCTCAAATCTATAATCACAAGATCTTATTCACAAATGCGTCGGTCTCTAAATCTATAATCACAAAACCGTATTCGCAAATGCGTCGGTCTCCAAATCTATAATCACAAGACCTTATTTACAAATGCGTCGGTCTCCAAATCTGTAATCATAAGACCTTATTCACAAATGCGTCGATCTCCAAATCTATAATCACAAGACCTTATTCACAAATGCGTCGCTCTTCAAATCTATAATCACAAGACCTTATTCACAAATGCGTCGCTCTTCAAATCTATAAACACAAGACCTTATTCACAAATGCGTCCGTCTCCAAATCTATAATCACAAGACCTTATTCACAAATGCGTCAATCTCCAAATCTATAATCACAATACCTTATTAAAAATTCGTCGGTCTCCAAATCTATAATCGCAAGGCATTATTCAAAAATGCGTCGGTCTCCAAGTCTATAATCACAAAACCTTATTTACAAATGCCTCAGTCTCTAAATCTATAATCACAAGACCTTATTCACAAATGCGTCCGTCTCCAAATCTATAATCACATGACCTTATTCACAAATGCGTCGATCTCCAAATCTATAATCACAAGACCTTATTCACAAATTCGTTTGTCTCCAAATCTATAATCACGAGACCTTATTCACAAATGCGTCGGTCTCCAAATCTTTAATCACAAGTGATTACTCACAAATGTGTCGGTCTCCAAATCTATAATCACAAGGGCTTATTCTCAAATGCGTCGGTCTCCAAATCTATAATCACAAAACCTTATTAAAAAATGCGTCGGTCTCCAAATCTACAATCACAAGACCTTATTCACAAATGCGTCGGTCTCCAAATCTATAATCACAAGACCGTATTCACAAATGCGTCGGTCTCAAAATCTATAATCACAAAACCTTATTCAAAAATGCTTCGGTGTCCAAATCTATGATCACTAGACATTATTCACAAATGCGTCCGTCTCCAAATCTATAATTATAAGAACTTTTTCACAAATGCGTCGGTCTCCAAACCTATAATCACAGGACCTTATTCACAAATGCGTCGCTCTTCAAATCTATAATCACAAGATCTTATTCACAAATGCCTTATTCATAAATGCCTCGGTCTCTAAATCTATAATCACAAGACCTTATTCACAAATGCGTCGTCTCCGTCTATAATCACAAAAACTTATTTACAAATGCGTCGGTCTCCAAATCTATAATCACATGACCTTATTCATAAATGTGTCGGTCTCCAAATCTATAATCACATGACCTTATTCACAAATGCGTCGGTCTCCAAATCTATAATCGCAAGACCTTATTCACAAATGCGTCGATCTCCAAATCTATAATCACAAGACCTTATTCACAAATGCGTCGGTCTCAAAATCTATAATCACAAGACCTTATTCACAAATGCGTCGGTCTTCAGATCTATATTCACAAGACCGTATTCACAAATGCGTCCGTCTCCAAATCTATAATCACATGACCTTATTCACAAATGCGTCAATCTCCAAATCTATAATCACAAGACCTTATTCACAAATGCGTCAATCTCAAAATCTATCATCACAAAACCTTATTCAAAAATGCTTCGGTGTCCAAATCTATGATCACTAGACATTATTCACAAATGCGTCCGTCTCCAAATCTATAATTATAAGAACTTTTTCACAAATGCGTCGGTCTCCAAATCTATAATCACAAGACCTTATTCAAAAATGCGTCGGTCTCTCAATCTATAATCACAAGACCTTAGTCACAAATGCGTCGGTCTCCAAATCTATAATCACAAGATCTTATTCACAAATGCGTCGGTCTCTAAATCTATAATCACAAGACCGTATTCACAAATGCGTCGGTCTCCAAATCTATAATCACAAAATCTTATTCAAAAATGCTTCGGTGTCCAAATCTATGATCACTAGACATTATTCACAAATGCGTCCGTCTCCAAATCTATAATTATAAGAACTTTTTCACAAATGCGTCGGTCTCCAAACCTATAATCACAGGACCTTATTCACAAACGCGTCGCTCTTCAAATCTATAATCACAAGACCTTATTCACAAATGCGTCGGTCTCCAAATGCATAATCACAAGACCTTATTCACAAATGCGTCCGTCTCCAAATCTATAATCACAAGACCTTATTCACAAATGCGTCAATCTCCAAATCTATAATCACAATACCTTATTAAAAAATTCGTCGGTCTCCAAATCTATAATCGCAAGGCATTATTCAAAAATGCGTCGGTCTCCAAGTCTATAATCACAAAACCTTATTCACAAATGCGTCCGTCTCCAAATCTATAATCACATGACCTTATTCACAAATGCGTCAATCTCCAAATCTATAATCACAAGACCTTATTCACAAATGCGTCAATCTCAAAATCTATAATCACAAAACCTTATTCAAAAATGCTTCGGTGTCCAAATCTATGATCACTAGACATTATTCACAAATGCGTCCGTCTCCAAATCTATAATTATAAGAACTTTTTCACAAATGCGTCGGTCTCCAAACCTATAATCACAGGACCTTATTCACAAATGCGTCGCTCTTCAAATCTATAATCACAAGACCTTATTCACAAATGCGTCGGTCTCCAAATGCATAATCACAAGACCTTATTCACAAATGCGTCAATCTCCAAATCTATAATCACAATACCTTATTAAAAAATTCGTCGGTCTCCAAATCTATAATCGCAAGGCATTATTCAAAAATGCGTCGGTCTCCAAGTCTATAATCACAAGGCCTTATTCATAAATGCCTCGGTCTCTAAATCTATAATCACAAGACCTTATTCACAAATGCGTCCGTCTCCAAATCTATAATCACAAAACCTTATTTACAAATGCGTCGGTCTCCAAATCTATAATCACACGACCTTATTCATAAATGCGTCGGTCTCCAAATCTATAATCACATTACCTTATTCACAAATGCGTCGGTCTCCAAATCTATAATCGCAAGACCTTATTCACAAATGCGTCGATCTCCAAATCTATAATCACAAGACCTTATTCACAAATGCGTCGGTCTCAAAATCTATAATCACAAGACCTTATTCACAAATGCGTCGGTCTTCAGATCTATATTCACAAGACCGTATTCACAAATGCGTCGTTCTCCAAATCTATAATCACAAGACCTTATTCAAAAATGCGTCGGTCTCTAAATCTATAATCACAAGACCTTAGTCACAAATGCGTCGGTCTCCAAATCTATAATCACAAGATCTTATTCACAAATGCGTCGGTCTCTAAATCTATAATCACAAGACCGTATTCACAAATGCGTCGGTCTCCAAATCTATAATCACAAAATCTTATTCAAAAATGCTTCGGTGTCCAAATCTATGATCACTAGACATTATTCACAAATGCGTCCGTCTCCAAATCTATAATTATAAGAACTTTTTCACAAATGCGTCGGTCTCCAAACCTATAATCACAGGACCTTATTCACAAACGCGTCGTTCTTCAAATCTATAATCACAAGACCTTATTCACAAATGCGTCGGTCTCCAAATGCATAATCACAAGACCTTATTCACAAATGCGTCCGTCTCCAAATCTATAATCACAAGACCTTATTCACAAATGCGTCAATCTCCAAATCTATAATCACAATACCTTATTAAAAAATTCGTCGGTCTCCAAATCTATAATCGCAAGGCATTATTCAAAAATGCGTCGGTCTCCAAGTCTATAATCACAAAACCTTATTTACAAATGCCTCGGTCTCTAAATCTATAATCACAAGACCTTATTCACAAATGCGTCCGTCTCCAAATCTATAATCACATGACCTTATTCACAAATGCGTCGATCTCCAAATCTATAATCACAAGACCTTATTCACAAATGCGTTTGTCTCCAAATCTATAATCACGAGACCTTATTCACAAATGCGTCGGTCTCCAAATCTATAATCACAAGTGATTATTCACAAATGTGTCGGTCTCCAAATCTATAATCACAAGAGCTTATTCTCAAATGCGTCGGTCTCCAAATCTATAATCACAAGACCTTATTCACAAATGCGTCGGTCTCCAAATCTATAATCACAAAACCTTATTCACAAATTCGTCGGTCTCCAAATCTATAATCGCAAGGCATTATTCAAAAATGCGTCGGTCTTCAAGTCTATAATCACAAAACCGTATTTACAAATGCCTCGGTCTCTAAATCTATAATCACAAGACCTTATTCACAAATGCGTCCGTCTCCAAATCTATAATCACATGACCTTATTCACAAATGCGTCGATCTCCAAATCTATAATCACAAGACCTTATTCACAAATTCGTTTGTCTCCAAATCTATAATCACGAGACCTTATTCACAAATGCGTCGGTCTCCAAATCTATAATCACAAGACCTTATTCACAAATGCGTCGGTCTCCAAATCTATAATCACAAGAACTTATTCACAAATGCCTCGGTCTCCAACTCTATAATCACAAGACATTATATTCACAAATGCGTCGGTCTCCAAATCTATAATCGCAAGACCTTATCCGCAAATGCGTCGGTCTCCAAATCTGTAATCACAAGACCTCATTCAAAAATGCGTCGGTCTCCAAATCTATAATCACAAGTCATTTTTCAGAAATGTGTCGGTCTCCAAATCTATAATCACAAGAGCTTATTCACAAATGCGTCCGTCTCCAAATCTATAATCACAAAACCTTATTAAAAAATGCGTCGGTCTCCAAATCTATAATCACAAGACCTTATTCACCAATGCGTCAGTCTCCAAATCTATAATCACAAGACCTTATTCACAAATGCGTCAATCTCCAAATCTATAACCACAATACCTTATTAAAAAATTCGTCGGTCTCCAAATCTAAAATCGCAAGGCATTATTCAAAAATGCGTCGGTCTCCAAGTCTATAATCACAAGGCCTTATTCATCAATGCCTCGGTCTCCAAATCTATAATCACAAGACCTTATTCACAAATGCGTCCGTCTCCAAATCTATAATCACAAAACCTTATTTACAAATGCGTCGGCCTTCAAATCTATAATCACACGACCTTATTCATAAATGCGTCGGTCTCCAAATCTATAATCACATGACCTTATTCACAAATGCGTCGGTCTCCAAATCTATAATCGCAAGACCTTATTCACAAATGCGTCGATCTCCAAATCTATAATCACAAGACCTTATTCACAAATGCGTCGGTCTTCAGATCTATATTCACAAGACCGTATTCACAAATGCGTCGGTCTCCAAATCTATAATCACAAGACCTTATTCAAAAATGCGTCGGTCTCTAAATCTATAATCACAAGACCTTAGTCACAAATGCGTCGGTCTCAAATCTATAATCACAAGATCTTATTCACAAATGCGTCGGTCTCTAAATCTATAATCACAAAACCGTATTCACAAATGCGTCGGTCTCCAAATCTGTAATCATAAGACCTTATTCACAAATGCGTCGATCTCCAAATCTATAATCACAAGACCTTATTCACAAATGCGTCGCTCTTCAAATCTATAATCACAAGATCTTATTCACAAATGCGTCGCTCTTCAAATCTATAAACACAAGACCTTATTCACAAATGCGTCCGTCTCCAAATCTATAATCACAAGACCTTATTCACAAATGCGTCAATCTCCAAATCTATAATCACAATACCTTATTAAAAAATTCGTCGGTCTCCAAATCTATAATCGCAAGGCATTATTCAAAAATGCGTCCGTCTCCAAGTCTATAATCACAAAACCTTATTTACAAATGCCTCGGTCTCTAAATCTATAATCACAAGACCTTATTCACAAATGCGTCCGTCTCCAAATCTATAATCACAAGACCTTATTCACAAATGCGTCGATCTCCAAATCTATAATAACAAGACCTTATTCACAAATTCGTCTGTCTCAAAATCTATAATCACAAGACCTTATTCACAAATGCGTCGGTCTCAAAATCTATAATCACAAGACCTTATTCACAAATGCGTCGGTTTCCAAATCTATTATAACAAGACAGAATTCAAAAATGCGTCGGTCTCCAAATCTATAACCACAAGACCTTATTCACAAATGCGTCGGTCTCCAAATCTATAATCACAAGACCTTATTCACAAATGCGTCGGTCTCCAAATCTATAATCACAATACCTTATTCACAAATGCGTCGGTCTCAAAATCTATAATCACAAGACCTTATTCACAAATGCGTCGGTTTCCAAATCTATTATAACAAGACAGAATTCAAAAATGCGTCGGTCTCCAAATCTATAACCACAAGACCTTATTCACAAATGCGTCGGTCTCCAAATCTATAATCACAAGACCTTATTCACAAATGCATCGGTCTCCAAATCTATAATCACAATACCTTATTCACAAATGCGTCGGTGTCCAAATCTATAATCACAAGACCTTATTCACAAATGCGTCGGTCTCAAAATCTATAATCACAAGACCTTATTCACAAATGCGTCGGTCTCCAAATCTATAATCACAAGACCTTATTCACAAATGCGTCGGTTTCCAAATCTATTATAACAAGACAGAATTCAAAAATGCGTCGGTCTCCAAATCTATAACCACAAGACCGTATTCACAAATGCGTCGGTCTCCAAATCTATAATCACAATACCTTATTCACAAATGCGTCGGTCTCCAAATCTATAATCACAATACCTTATTCACAAATGCGTCGGTCTCCAAATCTATAATCACAAGACCGTATTCACAAATGCGTCGGTCTCAAAATCTATAATCACAAGACCTTATTCACAAATGCGTCGATCTTCAAATCTATAATCACAAGACCTTATTAAACAATGCGTCGGTCTCCAAATCTATAATCGCAAGACATTATTCACGAATGCGTCGGTCTCCAAGTCTATAATCACAATACCTTATTCATAAATGCCTCGGTCTCTAAATCTATAATCACAAGACCTAATTCGCAAATGCGTCCGTCCCCAAATCTATAATCACAAGAACTTATCACAAATGCGTCGGTCTCCAAATCCATAATCACACGACCTTATTCACAAATGCGTCGGTCTCCAAATCTATAATCACAATACCTTATTCACAAATTCGTCGGTCTCCAAATCTATAATCACAAGAGCTTATTCACAAATGCGTCGGTCTCCAAATCTATAATCACAAAACCTTATTAAAAAATGCGTCGGTCTCCAAATCTATAATCACAAGACCTTATTCACCAATGCGTCGGTCTCCAAATCTATAATCACACGTCTTTATTCACAAATGCGTCGGTCTCAAAATCTATAATCACAAAACCTTATTCAACAATGCTTCGGTGTCCAAATCTAAAATCACAAGACATTATTCACAAATGCGTCCGTCTCCAAATCTATAATTACAGGAACTTAGTCACAAATACGTCGGTCTCAAAACCTATAATCACAGGGCCTTATTCACAAATGCGTCGCTCTCCAAATCTATAATCACAAGACCTTATTCACAAATGCGTCGATCTGCAAATGTATAATCACAATAGCTTATTCAAAAATGCTTCGGTGTCCAAATCTATGATCACTAGACATTATTCACAAATGCGTCCGTTTCCAAATCTATAATTACAAGAACTTTTTCACAAATGCGTCGGTCTCCAAACCTATAATCACAGGACCTTATTCAAAAATTCGTCGGTCTCCAAATCTATAATCGCAAGGCATTATTCAAAAATGCGTCGGTCTCCAAGTCTATAATCACAAGGCCTTATTCATCAATGCCTCGGTCTCTAAATCTATAACCACAAGACCTTATTCACAAATGCGTCCGTCTCAAAATCTATAATCACAAAACCTTATTTACAAATGCGTCGGTCTCCAAATCTATAATCACACGACCTTATTCATAAATGCGTCGGTCTCCAAATCTATAATCACATGACCTTATTCACAAATGCGTCGGTCTCCAAATCTATAATCGCAAGACCTTATTCACAAATGCGTCGATCTCCAAATCTATAATCACAAGACCTTATTCACCAATTCGTTTGTCTCCAATCTATAATCACGAGACCTTATTCACAAATGCGTCGGTCTCAAAATCTATAATCACAAGACCTTATTCACAAATGCGTCGGTCTCCAAATCTATAATCACAAGAACTTATTCACAAATGCCTCGGTCTCCAACTCTATAATCACAAGACATTATATTCACAAATGCGTCGGTCTCCAAATCTATAATCGCAAGACCTTATCCGCAAATGCGTCGGTCTCCAAATCTGTAATCACAAGTCATTTTTCAGAAATGTGTCGGTCTCCAAATCTATAATCACAAGAGCTTATTCACAAATGCGTGCATCTCCAAATCTATAATCACAAAACCTTATTAAAAAATGCGTCGGTCTCCAAATCTATAATCACAAGACCTTATTCACCAATGCGTCAGTCTCCAAATCTATAATCACAAGACCTTATTCACAAATGCGTCAATCTCCAAATCTATAATCACAATACCTTATTAAAAAATTCGTCGGTCTCCAAATCTAAAATCGCAAGGCATTATTCAAAAATGCGTCGGTCTCCAAGTCTATAATCACAAGGCCTTATTCATCAATGCCTCGGTCTCCAAATCTATAATCACAAGACCTTATTCACAAATGCGTCCGTCTCCAAATCTATAATCACAAAACCTTATTTACAAATGCATCGGCCTTCAAATCTATAATCACACGACCTTATTCATAAATGCGTCGGTCTCCAAATCTATAATCACATGACCTTATTCACAAATGCGTCGGTCTCCAAATCTATAATCGCAAGACCTTATTCACAAATGCGTCGATCTCCAAATCTATAATCACAAGACCTTATTCACAAATGCGTCGGTCTTCAGATCTATATTCACAAGACCGTATTCACAAATGCGTCGGTCTCCAAATCTATAATCACAAGACCTTATTCAAAAATGCGTCGGTCTCTAAATCTATAATCACAAGACCTTAGTCACAAATGCGTCGGTCTCAAATCTATAATCACAAGATCTTATTCACAAATGCGTCGGTCTCTAAATCTATAATCACAAAACCGTATTCACAAATGCGTCGGTCTCCAAATCTGTAATCATAAGACCTTATTCACAAATGCGTCGATCTCCAAATCTATAATCACAAGACCTTATTCACAAATGCGTCGCTCTTCAAATCTATAATCACAAGATCTTATTCACAAATGCGTCGCTCTTCAAATCTATAAACACAAGACCTTATTCACAAATGCGTCCGTCTCCAAATCTATAATCACAAGACCTTATTCACAAATGCGTCAATCTCCAAATCTATAATCACAATACCTTATTAAAAAATTCGTCGGTCTCCAAATCTATAATCGCAAGGCATTATTCAAAAATGCGTCGGTCTCCAAGTCTATAATCACAAAACCTTATTTACAAATGCCTCGGTCTCTAAATCTATAATCACAAGACCTTATTCACAAATGCGTCCGTCTCCAAATCTATAATCACAAGACCTTATTCACAAATGCGTCGATCTCCAAATCTATAATAACAAGACCTTATTCACAAATTCGTCTGTCTCAAAATCTATAATCACAAGACCTTATTCACAAATGCGTCGGTCTCAAAATCTATAATCACAAGACCTTATTCACAAATGCGTCGGTTTCCAAATCTATTATAACAAGACAGAATTCAAAAATGCGTCGGTCTCCAAATCTATAACCACAAGACCTTATTCACAAATGCGTCGGTCTCCAAATCTATAATCACAAGACCTTATTCACAAATGCGTCGGTCTCCAAATCTATAATCACAATACCTTATTCACAAATGCGTCGGTCTCCAAATCTATAATCGCAAGACCTATTCACAAATGCGTCGATCTCCAAATCTATAATCACAAGACTTGGTCAAGAAATGCGTCGGTCTTCAGATCTATATTCACAAGCACCGTATTCACAAATGCGTTTGTCTCCAAATCTATAATCACAAGACTCCATATTCAAAAATGTCGGTCTCTAAATTATAATCAGAAGACTCCAAATGCCTCGGTCTCTAAATCTATAATCACAAGACCTTATTCACAAATGCGTCCGTCTCCAAATCTATAATCACAAAAACTTATTTACAAATGCGTCGGTCTCCAAATCTATAATCACACGACCTTATTCATAAATGCGTCGGTCTCCAAATCTATAATCACATGACCTTATTCACAAATGCGTCGCTCTTCAAATCTATAATCACAAGACCTTATTCACAAATGCGTCGCTCTTCAAATCTATAAACACAAGACCTTATTCACAAATGCGTCCGTCTCCAAATCTATAATCACAAGACCTTATTCACAAATGCGTCAATCTCCAAATCTATAATCACAATACCTTATTAAAAAATTCGTCGGTCTCCAAATCTATAATCGCAAGGCATTATTCAAAAATGCGTCGGTCTCCAAGTCTATAATCACAAAACCTTATTTACAAATGCCTCGGTCTCTAAATCTATAATCACAAGACCTTATTCACAAATGCGTCCGTCTCCAAATCTATAATCACATGACCTTATTCACAAATGCGTCGATCTCCAAATCTATAATCACAAGACCTTATTCACAAATTCGTTTGTCTCCAAATCTATAATCACGAGACCTTATTCACAAATGCGTCGGTCTCCAAATCTATAATCACAAGACCTTATTCACAAATGCGTCGGTCTCCAAATCTATAATCACAAGAACTTATTCACAAATGCCTCGGTCTCTTACTCTATAATCACAAGACACTATATTCACAAATGCGTCGGTCTCCAAATCTATAATCACAAGAACTTATTCACAAATGCCTCGGTCTCTTACTCTATAATCACAAGACACTATATTCACAAATGCCTCGGTCTCCAAATGTATAATCTCAAGACCTTACTCGCAAATGCGGCGGTCTCCAAATCTGTAATCACAAGACCTTATTCAAAAATGCGTCGGTCTCCAAATCTTTAATCACAAGTGATTACTCACAAATGTGTCGGTCTCCAAATCTATAATCACAAGACCTTATTCACAAATGCAGTCGTTTCAATCTATTATAACAAGACAGATTTCAAAAAACAAAGTTTATTCTCGAAAATCTATAATCACAAGACCTTATTCACAAATGCGTCGGTCTCCAAATCTATAATCACAATACCTTATTCACAAATGCGTCGGTCTCCAAATCTATAATCACAAGACCTTATTCACAAATGCGTCGATCTCCAAATCTATAATAACAAGACCTTATTCACAAATTCGTCTGTCTCAAAATCTATAATCACAAGACCTTATTCACAAATGCGTCGGTCTCCAAATCTATAATCACAAGACCTTATTCACAAATGCGTCGGTTTCCAAATCTATTATAACAAGACAGAATTCAAAAATGCGTCGTTCTCCAAATCTATAACCACAAGACCTTATTCACAAATGCGTCGGTCTCCAAATCTATAATCACAAGACCTTATTCACAAATGCGTCTGTCTCCAAATCTATAATCACAATACCTTATTCACAAATGCGTCGGTCTCCAAATCTATAATCACAAGACCGTATTCACAAATGCGTCGGTCTCAAAATCTATAATCACAAGACCTTATTCACAAATGCGTCGATCTTCAAATCTATAATCACAAGACCTTATTAAACAATGAGTCGGTCTCCAAATCTATAATCGCAAGACATTATTCACGAATGCGTCGGTCTCCAAGTCTATAATCACAATACCTTATTCATAAATGCCTCGGTCTCTAAATCTATAATCACAAGACCTTATTCGCAAATGCGTCCGTCCCCAAATCTATAATCACAAGAACTTATTCACAAATGCGTCGGTCTCCAAATCCATAATCACACGACCTTATTCACAAATGCGGCGGTCTCCAAATCTATAATCACAATACCTTATTCACAAATGCGTCGGTCTCCAAATCTATAATCACAAGAGCTTATTCACAAATGCGTCGGTCTCCAAATCTATAATCACAAAACCTTATTAAAAAATGCGTCGGTCTCCAAATCTATAATCACAAGACCTTATTCACCAATGCGTCGGTCTCCAAATCTATAATCACACGTCTTTATTCACAAATGCGTCGGTCTCAAAATCTATAATCACAAAACCTTATTCCACAATGCTTCGGTGTCCAAATCTAAAATCACAAGACATTATTCACAAATGCGTCCGTCTCCAAATCTATAATTACAGGAACTTAGTCACAAATACGTCGGTCTCCAAACCTATAATCACAGGGCCTTATTCACAAATGCGTCGCTCTCCAAATCTATAATCACAAGACCTTATTCACAAATGCGTCGATCTGCAAATGTATAATCACAATAGCTTATTCAAAAATGCTTCGGTGTCCAAATCTATGATCACTAGACATTATTCACAAATGCGTCCGTTTCCAAATCTATAATTACAAGAACTTTTTCACAAATGCGTCGGTCTCCAAACCTATAATCACAGGACCTTATTCAAAAATTCGTCGGTCTCCAAATCTATAATCGCAAGGCATTATTCAAAAATGCGTCGGTCTCCAAGTCTATAATCACAAGGCCTTATTCATCAATGCCTCGGTCTCTAAATCTATAACCACAAGACCTTATTCACAAATGCGTCCGTCTCAAAATCTATAATCACAAAACCTTATTTACAAATGCGTCGGTCTCCAAATCTATAATCACACGACCTTATTCACAAATTCGTTTGTCTCCAATCTATAATCACGAGACCTTATTCACAAATGCGTCGGTCTCAAAATCTATAATCACAAGACCTTATTGACAAATGCGTCGGTCTCAAAATCTATAATCACAAGAACTTATTCACAAATGCCTCGGTCTCCAACTCTATAATCACAAGACATTATATTCACAAATGCGTGGGTCTCCAAAT
>JAVTVY010032510.1:0-14709 GCA_036873755.1 Hanleya hanleyi
CCCAATGGACTTTCCGCCGACGTCTTGATGACATGTGGGGCTTACCCAGAGACACCCCCACCACTTGTCCAAACTTGTCCAGCCTAATTTCATTTTGTCAACGTACCGGTCTTTCTCATGGGAATCCCCCTTGACCTATTCTGTTCACTCGCTCGTCAAGATTGCTGACGTACTTAAATTCACCGTAACAAGGTACCGGTAACAACAAAGCACCATCTTGCACGGATTTCATTTTTGTGGGAGCGATTGAACAAGTCTATAGTTCTAACGGAGTATGTACACACCGAGAGTTGTCGCCATTGTTTTGAAAACCAGATCTGACAGTCCTGCCAGGCTAGTAGTGAAGAACAGCGTTGGACAATATTTTATCTTGGTTTATCCACGAGAATGTTTACATATTAATGCGCTCGAAGTATAAAAAAAATATGCAAACTTTCGAGTCAAAATCAAGCACAGTCAAACCAGTTAAGCTTCAGTAGCTCAACCAGTAAAACGCTAGACTGTCGAGCACGGGGACACAGGTTCGACTTCCGTCCAACGCTGTGTTCCATTTTTTTCTTCCTTTGTCAGTATTAATTTATTCACAAAAAAGTTGTGAATATGTGCGGAAAGCACGTCTACCATTTGATACAGTGAGTGTTGTACTCAGACATGTTATACCAGTAACTCAGAATTCCTGGTGTACAGCTACCACTCTTTGTTCTCCCTGCATTATGACTGCGGTACACCTCTGAATGAAGATGCGTACATTATTGTAACTAACAGATCATCTTTTTTATCCCGGATTTTATCAACAAGATTTCGGTAGTGGACTTTCTCAAATGATCATTCTTGTGCCAATATGATATTTGTTTATTGTTGGCGCTGAACTTTACAGGGACATTTCGAGTCGGCGGATGTGTAAATATTATTACACAATGTTTTCGTTGTCCGTCCCGAATCGTTTATTCTCCTGAACTACCTGATCGTCAATGGGTTGTGCTTGCCTTCAGATGTAGAAGTGAAGACGGCTAGGTTAATAAGGTACTTCTTAACCTCCACCCGGTGAGGTTAGTAAGTTACTTATTAACCTCACCAACGAAACGTGAAATTTCTATGTGAAATTTGGCAACACAATATATCAGCAGCATATAGGTATTCCAATGGGTACTAATTGTGCACCCCTGTTGGCCGACCTGTATCTGTTCTCTTATGAATATGACTATATGCGGGCGCTTTCAAAAACCGATCCATTCAAAGCCCGTTCCTTCTCATTCACCAAACGCTATATAGACGATCTTCTCGCTGTGGATAATCGCTATATAAATGACGCAGTGAAGGATATATATCCACCTTCACTGGATTTGAAGGAAACTACAGATAGCCCTACAGGCACATCTTATTTAGATCTCTATCTCTATCTCTATAAAAATGAAGCGGGCATTCTCTCTCGTCGACTTTATGACAAAAGAGATGATTACAATTTCGACATCGTAAACTATCCCTTTCTGGACAGTAATATTCCAGTGGAACCTGCATATGGCGTATACATATCTCGCTTAGTAGCATTTGCTAGATCCTGTGTTAAATGTGATGGTTTTAATCAACGTCACAAAACATTGTTGCAGAAACTTATAAAACAGGGCTATTCCACCAAGCGCCTCCACTCAAAGTTTCTCAAATTTGGCGATACATACCGCATGCTGATAGCAAAATACGAACGTAGCGTGCAAGATCTATGGCGCTACGTTTCGTAACTTGTGTCTAATTCCGCTTAACCCGGGGCTAGGGGCCGTATGAACCCATGTACTTCAAGATCATCATGGTGCTCATATGAACAGGCACAATCAAAGCGTGACTGAGATACATCTTTTTTAGATGACGACTCTATAACGAATATTATGGATTAAGAATACTGATCAGCGATACGGATTTGATATTTTGGGAACATCATGATGTCTTGCCGGCATCATTGAAAACTGTTGACCGCTTCTCTCTTGCAGGAAACAAGCCTATGTTTATGTATACTATGATTGTCTTTTTGAATTTAGTGCTAATACTGTTATGTGGAAAATGGAATAGGTCTTTGGATTATGGACGCGGATATTCTCTAATGGACGACGGCTGGATTATGAATGACGGACTAGACGCTTGTAATCTCTAGACCCGACCCTCACGTCTGAAGACTGTTGCCAACCTGCTGATCTCTCTTCGTAAGACATACAGACGGCCTGCTTCAAGAGATATACATATATGTAATATATACAACTATGATAACGTCGTTAGGTTATGAATCGTGTGACTCGCACATCTCTAGGATACTATAAGACTTGTGAGACGATTATATATTACACAGGACACACCCAAGACGTCTTAACAGTGAGATGACTAATTTGAATAGTATTCGACTGTTTCAAAGACCCAACTACATGTATATAGTGTGAAAAGGAAAACAACTCGCATAAAAATGATACAACAGGGAATAGTCCTCAGTTTGATCTCAAATTCTCAGGCGAACTTTCAAGGGACACAGGCGCGATGCCAATATATATTTAGCTCTCATGTGTATCTTCATATGACCTTTATATGAATTTACAAACTTGCACACTAAGCATCTGGATGGCTTATCTCCAACTTGGGATTTCGTCGAATTTTATCAAAGCATTGGTGTTGCGCACCAATTTAGTCAGACAGTGAGCAGCCACACGACTTATCTAGTTCCTATGTGAATTAGCATTTCTGAATTGGTATTCTTGACATCCGGCGTGAGTTCACACACATCCGTGAGTTTAGAAACATGCTTAAATGCACACTAGCATTCGCACTGTGAGCAGCTGTAGCCTATAGTACGAGTTGTCATTCTCACCCCAATGGTTATAGTCCTATCCTAAGTTGACGATGGTGCACAATGAGTGAGTAGTATTTAACGCCTTTTTTCAACGACTTTTCAGTCATATCACGACGATGCCTACATCTGCCAGGACACGAGAGTGCCAAAAGTTCATGTTATCCTGAACACTGATCAGCCCAGAATTGACAGGGCTCAACTTTGCGTAACCCTATCTGGCCTGGGCTTTTTGGGACCTGTCCAGGCCTTGGGGGGGCAAATGCCCCTAATTATTTTTCTTATCCCTTGAGCTAGGGGGCTGAAACTTACCACACTATACGCTTGGGTCAAGCTCTACCAGAAAATGTAACGTCATTTTCAAAAACGGCATTTTTGGGTCGATTTTTCGATCGGATTTTCCGAATTTTTTATTTATGCAATTTCTCCGCAAAAACTGCATGATAAATTAGTAAATATTAATGTGATGTGAAATAAAATAGTTTTTGCCCATTTTTCATCGGGGAAAAGCAGAAATTTTGAAGAAATGTGGCAAAAATATCATTTGTCCGGTATCCCACGTGGCCGCCATCTTGAATTCACCCATGATCCTCTATTCAGGGGGTTATGCAAATGGCTCAAAATAACCCCAATATGATAAACTATAAATTCCCGGAGTTTCAGCGCTTCATTTTTCGTCGTTCCGGAGATAGCGCAGAAAGTTTGGTGGCTCCCCCCCCCCCAGGCCAGGTAGGGTTAACTTCGGTGATCTGATGAGAACCGGTGTACAAGGAGTATATAATTGGTTGTATACTTTTCGTACGGTATGTCTCTCCAGTATTCATCTACTTCTGGTACTATGGATTATCTCGATGCAAAACATGACTGATGGGCCATTAAGGGTAATTTTTTATTAATTAATTAATTAATTATGATTGCTTCTTCGCTGCCGGAAATTTTCGTTTAGAGCAATCATACGATGAATGCTACAAAACCTTGTTAATAGGAAAAATAACATTGGTATCATTTTTTACTGAATTACTGACGAAGCATTTTCGTCAAAACTTTCGCAAAATCAAGATTCGTTCAAAGTTAACACAGGGTGGTGGTTGTCTATTACTAGGGTAAATTGGATTTCTGATTAATTACCTATACCAGCCATGGAACACTTGTAAAGCTTTCCTCCTGGGAACTGGGAGTGAACGATAAACAGGCTGCGGTACACCACAAATCGCCCACGCCAGAAAGGGTTAACCGTGTATTGCGGAAGGCATCCGTGAAGCAGTCATAAAATAAAAACATTAAAACACTCCTAGTGACGGGTCATAAATGCTAGATGTCAATATGAAGGCTGACCAGTCGTGACTACCAGAATACTTCTTTGAGCGATCATAGCGAGGAAAGTTAGAACCTACATTACACATTGACTGGCTGGATCATGCTAAAAGCAAGGCGGTTGCTGGTATATATATGCCTGGTATGAAATAAAACAGATTTTGCCCAATTTTCATAGAAGAAAAGGATGAATTTTAAGAAATATGACGAATACATCTCTTTTCTGGTGCCCTTCGTGGCCGCCAACTTCAAATCACCAATGATCCTCTATTCGGGTGTTATGCAAATAGGCTTAACCCTACCTTGCCTGGGGGGCCATAATGCCCCCCCCCCCCCTACCAAACTCTCTGCCCTATTTCCGGAACGACAAAAAATTGAGAGCTGAAACTCCGTGACTTTATAGTTTATCATATTGGGGTCATGTTGTGCCTATTTGCATAACTCCCCAAGCAGAGGACCATGGGTAAATTCAAGATGGTGATCACGTGTGGTAGAAAAAAGAGAGATTTTTTCGACATTTTTTTTATTTTTGCTTATCCGCGATGAAAAGTGGGTAAAACTATTTTATTTCACATCGCATCAATATTTAGTAAATTATCATGCAGTTTTTGCAGAGAAATTGCATAAATAAAAAATTCGGAAAATCCCAAGGATATAGGGTGGTTAAGTTTCAGTCCCCTAGCTCAAGGGGTAAGGAAAATAATTAGGGGGGCCATTTCCGGAGATAGGGGAGAAGATTTGGTAGGGTTAAACATCTCTGCGAACAAGGTAGATTAATATTGCATTGCCAGCTCAATTTTGCATGGACATATACTGTAATATAACGCCCTCATACATATAGGCGTAAACAGCTGTTCGCATACTAATGATATAATTGTATTCATTGGTCTCTCGACGGTTTCGCGATATTTTCTCAAAGCTTTCTCGATCAAATTGTCACAACATTCTCTCGATCGACAGAAAACCAATAATTCTGGATGAAAAACAGACGAATAGAAGACGATATCGGGGAAATCGATCGAGAATTTTGAAATCCATTTAATTTTTTTCAGTTTTTTCCCTTGACATTTTCTCGAATAATTCCCGATAGGATCGGGATTTCTCTAAGAAGCCTGAAGAAAATGGTCCATTGAAGGAAAAACGATGCATGGAGACGCATCCTTAGCGCCTCTACGGTTAACCCTTTATATTTAGATCACCGCTTGAACCTGCAGCATAGATTTGAAGAGCGGGGTGACACGTCATCTAAATACTAAACTATTCTGGTTCAAATGTTGAGGGCACAACACGTACATATGGCTCTGTACCAAGCCATCTCAGTGGTAGATTTTCAATGTATTGGTATATACAAGCTTTGGATTAGTAGATTTTCAATCAATTGAAATTAAAATTTCAAAACATAGCTGACTGTTTAACGCAATGAATTTTTGCAGGGATGGCGTATTTGTACAGAGAGTGGTTTCATAAGATGTATATCCCTAGAGGGTGACAGACGCGTTGGTTTTCGGTTTATTTTGAATTAAGTACAAGGAACAAACCTCTATGGGGAAAGAATCGGTGTATTATGACTGATTGAAGACATTCAGCCAATATCTGTACATCCAGGAAATTTTAGGAAGACACCGTCATGTTTGGCTTTCATCAAGAAAAGTTACTGCTAAAACAGTAACAATGATCTGAAACTGATTCTATGTATTATTAAATACAGTAAAAAGGAACTAAAATTGACTGTAGCAGTTATCTCCTTGTGTTGAAATTCATCACTTAATGTTTTGGACCGCCCTAATTTTTGCTCTCAAGCGAAGGATCTCAAAACTTAAATGGCTATCACACGATTCTTGACATAAATTGAACCTTTAATACGTAAAAATAATTAAACATGACTGAATGGTTAATTGAGTTCATTAGCCAAATTCCGCGAGAATTTCAAGTAATATAAAACGGGGAAAACTTTTATTTGTCGTCTTGTGTGAACACTAAGAGAGATCATCCCCAACAATTGTATGTATATATGGTAAATGTTGCATATTAAATTCAAGAAAAAACACTTTAAACTTAAATAATAGACGACCATTAAGCATAAACATCAGCGGATATCAACATGATTAGAGCATTGTTATTGTTTTCAGTAACGAAACAATCGAATCGGGTATTTCGATTATAACTCAATTTGGTGATTTCCTTGAAATTCGTAGTTTACTGGAGTGTACATTTACATGCAAACCTTCAATACAATTGTATGTTAGCAGACGTGTCTTATTTTATGCAAAGATTTCACTCCCAAATAAATAGAATAACAATTAATAATTTTATATATTCCGGAAGAGGGTTACATGTACAAAAAGAGTTGACATTTCTTATTTCTTTTCTAAAAATATACCAGTATGTATCCATTTATTTTGTATGTAGGACTGATGCATTGTGTCCAGCTCCGAGCAGGAGTTACCTGCCCATGACCATCATTCCTGTCGGTAGTGATTGTATATGTTGTCACGCGCCCAAAATATTTTGCAAGCGTTGGTGATCTATCTACATGATCTAAGTCTTGTAAAAATAAAGATGAAATTTGGTGTAATACTCAAGTTTTGAGATGGTGAAAACAGTGGAAGTCTCCATATTTGAAATGACAAATAGCTCTCACGTGACCTATGGTAGTGCCAGACACGTTATCATTCTGAAAGTCATGCCTTCGTGATGGTTCGATCACGACTATCACGTAAGTGGGAGCCAGGCACCACTTTGACAGTGAGGCTCCCTCTTACATCATCGCTTCAAAGCAGTTTTTCCATCCAATGCTAAATTTATCAAGTCAACATCCAATTCAGAATTTAAAACTCTGAAATGTAGGCAACTGGATGCTCTTCCATACTCATGGCGATAAAGCGTGGTTTTATCAGTGGGATTTTAACAAATATAACAGTTACTGTGTTAAGGGGATGCAGAACACAGAAAAACACAGGTTTTACTCACCTCCAATCTTCCTTAGAATGTATAACGCAAATACAGCCCCAAATTTGGCTTCTTGTCCTGCAAAATGTGTAGTTTGCTGCACGAAAAATATCACTTTCATAGTCAAATCTATGAAGCAAGTTTCTGGTGAAATAAACTGCAAAATCAATGTAAGATATATAGGAAGATTCACTGAGATCCGACGAGCAGTTAAAATGACTTAATATAAACAAACAACCATACAAGTTTCATTCTAAGTCCAACCACCTGTCTGACTGCAATTTGTAAACACAACATTCCATACATGTGAGGAGGTCATATCGGTCTCTGCCATGTGTGAAGAACTACTTTTTTCTGAGGTGGTGAAGTTTCATAGTAAAGGTGTAATAATACATCACTTTTTTACCCAATGCAAAAAAGAAAGTGGCAGAGGTCAACGGTACTTTCTTCACAATTGTTGGGATTGTATTTGCAAACTGCAGTCAGACAGGAGTTGGTCTTTGAATGAAAATTGTAATTTAGTTGTTTATACTAAGTCAATGAAGTGTTGAGAATTCTTTCTATATTTGAGTGGAGGTTCTTTCTACATATTTTACCGGGAATTTGCTTCGTAGATTTGACAATGAAGATGATATTTTTCATGCTTCAAACTACACATACTGCAGGAAAAGAAGCCAAATTTGGGGCTGTATTTTTATTATACATTCTAAGGAAGACTGGGGGTAAATACAATCTGTGTTTTACTGTATTCTTATGAGAGACCTGAAATTGGATTTTTCAATTCTTTGATGCGATTAGTGAACTGATTTTTGTAATCAGCTTGTAAACCTTACTTAATACAACAACAATGCAGGAAGTTAGCCAAGAATCTATTCATTATAACCCAGAAAATAGAATAATTATAAGCTGTTTTGTTGTTGTTAGATGAACGTTTGAACAAGGGAGATAACTTATATGGATTTGTTTCGCACTTGTTTGTGAAGAAATAGCACACCAGCATCTCGCGTAATTACAAACAATTATCACTCAGTAGATGTCATATACGTATTATTAATCAACTATCAATGATATGAATCCAATACAAAGAAATCGGCCTGCTTGATATGACCCCAAACCGGGCAAATATGAGGAAGGCGGGCCAATACGGAAAAGCAGGTCCAATACGGGAAAACAGGGCCAATATGGGCTGGGCCAATATGACTTTCAACATGGCGACGCTGAGGATGAATGATCCTCGATTCGCGATCTTCTCCGAATGATGTCACTGATTTCTCTGACTTTGAACGGATATTCAATGGCTTATGTGATAATTTTCGATAGAGCTACACGTGCCGATACACAATTCTTGTAATCAAGTGAGGTGTCATGCTGAAATAGACTATAGTGACGCGAGCGCGAAATCGACATGCTAAGTACAAGCAGACGTCAAAACAGCAATCCAACACTTACAGCAGTGCCCTGATGAACGAAGCGATAACTACATTGATATTTTACAACAGAAAGATGTCAGACTTGCAGCTAGAAGAGTTATTCACATATGGATAGAACCGATAGAAATTATGCGGTCGAAACACCTGTAAAATGATGTTGAAAACTAGGGTCTCCATAGCATGATACGTCTTCGATCCTCAAATCGGGACTGGATTTGGACAATTTACGCCAGATTATAAGGTTTTATTTTACTGCACCGTTCTTATCAAATAAAATTAGTATTTCATCTGCTTGTATCTTTTTGACTCCGTTTCATACGTTGAAGACCTACGCCCAGGTTGAGGATGATCGGCCTATTCACCGTCCCGATTGTCACCGTCGTTTCCGATATAGCGTTACTGTAGACTCACTAGAGGGGGTCGACTTTCCGACGATAATGGCACTTCAAAAAGCACATAATAATAATCGTAGGAAATAGGCCTATTGTGAAGGAAGAAATACAGGGAGTCGCTGTACTAAAATATTCCTTGATGCATGTATTATAATCGATAAAAAAATTTGTAGGTGAGTTAATTAATAAAAATGTCATTAACCAAGTGTTTTCATATTGGCCTGGTTATAGGTCCTCGGTCAGCCGTATTGGCCCTCGGCCTGCGGCCTCGGGCCAATACGGCAGGCCTCGGACCTATAACAAGGCCAATATGAAAACACTTGGTTAATAACATAATATTATTAAAGAGAGACTAATGTGTACTGTTTAGCATGTTCATTTGACGGAAACAGTTAATGGTGACAGGCCGGAAGATCATACGTTTAATTCCCACCCACCCACCCCCACAATAAAAATGTGGGCGGGATGGCTAATAATTACCCATGAGACTCTTCGCGAAGAAGCGAGTCTCGCGAGATGTCGCGAGATGTGAATGGGGGCAGACTGCCAAGGAAGTGATAAATTAACCTCCCTACGCTTTTTCTTTGACCTTGTACTGTAACCAAAAACATGCATATTAGAAGGTTGATGCAGGAGAGAGAGTTAGATAGAGAGAGAGAATTGTGGTTCAGCAATATTTCAGCTATATAGCGACGACCACACAAAATTCTAAGTATTCAAGTTAATAACTTAGTAATCCAACACATTAAAACATACACACATTAAAACTTATGCAGGAGATTGAACTCGGACCTGGACTATGTGATTAACATATTTGATCAATCGTTAGCTGAGGTTTGACGAGAGAATGTATCAATGGAAGGGAGATCATGACCCTGTGTTGGAAATTGACATCATCATGCAGTCACTGCTACGGTCTATCTCCGAACCAGGTGTGAACCACTGGTTGTCTATCCTCGTCGCATCGTCCCACCGAGTAATGATTACTAGGCTACATGTAGTGTAATGGCCTGGTTATATATGGTTATAATTCTGTTACGAATTTTTACCGGCGTAGGTGAACCGTAACAGTGATGAATTACACAACACACTGGATTTGTGTAATACGATGAGAAATCCTGGAGTACTGGAGGAATACAACCTTGGCAACAGAATCCATTTCATTTCAAGTAGATGACGTTAAACGCGGTGACGTTAGAGTTAGATTGCAAGGATTACGTCACTGAAGTATGTGAAGTGGGTCATGACGACGTCATTGGATATGTAACGTATGCCATGACTTTAGGCGAAAGCAGATATATTCAGATAATCATCATCATGCATTAATCGTTGGACTACAATAGATCGCGTCATACAAAACAGTGAATATGTAGAAACATCAGCGTAAGATTCTTTTTAGCATTTCACGAAAAGATCGCACGAAAAGATTTTTTACACCAGTGTCCCAAAATTCGAGATATTTCCTCGTGGGTGGGTAACACAATCGCTGTTTTCTGACGCATGAAACTGGATTCAAATATTAAGCATGTTTAATATTTCGAGTCGATAACTCCATGTGCAAACGCTCCCGCGATAAAAAAAAATCCGTATGCTATTTTATGAACGGGACGTGCAGATTTCGAAGAAGGCCTTTATTATTCAGGACAGCGCATATTCTACCGCTCATAAACCTCTAACCATGAGCCCACTGTTCACCCACTCTGTCAGCCACGTTTCGCTATCTCTTCTTTCCACGATAAATTGATGTCGCGCTGTATCACTTTTCATATCGGAAGCTGGAACTGGCCATGTCCAACTTTGATTGGTAAGGGAAGACAACTCCGTCTGGCGCATATCGCCTCCACTGCTCAACATCGCCTGGGAAATTTAATCTAGATTAGATTGGACAATGGTTTTCGAAGCTGAAAATCAAGCATTTCTGTTCGGGTGACAACATTTGCCAGCATATTAAGGTAATATCGAATAGTATATCAATAAGATGTGCTATTTTATTTTCCCATAGAAAATGTTTTACTTGCTTCCAATTTGATTTAAAAATGCGGGTTCAATTTGCATTTTTAACCTATACATTAGCATAGATTTTCACGAAAAAGCCGAAAGTAGCTCATTTTTTAAAGTTTATACGTAAAACAACGTTCAGCCAACGATATTTGTCAGCATGGCATTATACATACCACACCATGTTCTATCTCATGGTTCTTCATTTGATCTAATTATTACATATCTTCTTGCTTCCAATTCAATTTAAAATTTGAGAATTTTTAGAGAAAGACACTATAAGGCATTCAGCTGGAGTAATTAAAGGGGGACCCGGTCCGTGGCAATTAACGCTGAGACCTGGTGACAGGTGACGATACCTGCTGGGCCAAGTAAACATGGATCACAATTGTGTATTGCACGAGGCGAAGGTTTCATGGGCTGTCTCTTTGATCCTCCCGATAATCAACACCTAATGTATTGTCACATTTCTGTCTTAACGTTTGCCGTAGAATAGATAATCATTAGAGTTTTGTTTTACTCAGATAGTCGTCAACTTTATGTTTGCAAAGGAGAAGTCGAACAATAGAATCGAAAGCTCTTCTATCATATTGCAGCTCGGGTTCTTGTCATTATTGCGGCTTCGAAAACGGTATGGACAGGAACATCCAGCAGGTTGATTTTCATAATATGATTATGTGATCAACACCAAAAACAATATCGCTCAGCTTCGTTACACCGTTATTCCACCCTGAAAACGTAGACTGTAATAGACTTTATATGAGTATTTGTTGCCAAATACAATGGGTGAACTCCTCTTCCATGATTAGAATCCTGTGATTTATGTTTGTTGGCGTAATACTGAAACGTGTGCTATTTCATTGAAATTCACACGGTATCGATACAACTTTTCTTGAATATGTTCACAAGCGTTGTACTATAACTGGTAGGTCGAAGTGCCTCAATAATCTGTAAGAATACATGTTTAATACAACAAATGTTACATTTCGCTTTAACAAATATAGTATTAATATTCATCGGTTTGTGAAGTGCATATTTTGTAAAAAAAATTCACCTAAGTTTTATTGCTTAGATTCAATGTTCAATAACTGCTCCCACTTATGCCCTTTGTGTGTGTGTAACAGGCTTGCCTATAAGATCAGATATTCTACCACAGTTAAATATATTTAAAGATAATACATTGGGAGTTGATTGTACGATTAACGAGTAAGTTGGAGACCCCAATCGATCCCATGCTGGGTAATCTTGAGTCGGGCTACATCGATAGACGGTCATACACCGTTTAAGCGGCAGTCAAAAGACGGCTGGCACCTGTGTTCAGCCAAGCGTGCAGTAATATACCGCGGCGCCATCTAGCGGCCAGTTAGCAGAAATTACTATCCATATGAGACAAAGCGTGGTCACCACGGTATATTTATGTCAGAAGCAGTATGACTTTCCTCAATTCTATGATACGTAAGGTATATCATTTTTAGGATGCTTCTTTGTTGATGGAGCTGCTCGAATATTCTTATTATTAATATTTGCGTGAAATTCGGTAACCTATACCAACAGCATATGGATATTCCAATGTGTACGCATTTTGCACCACTTTATATCTGTTCTCATATGCCTATATACAGTTATTGTAAAACATTTCACAGACGTTTATTCTCATTCACAGAACGCTATATACATAATCGCTTTGGACAATTCCCATATAAGCGACGCTGTGAAAATTAGATACCACCTTCACTCGACTTGAAGGAAACCATTAATAGTCCAGATGGAACATAATATTTGTCGATAGCCTTGTTCAAGGATGACCAGCATACGCCGTATACATATTACGCCTAGTCTCATTTGCTATATCCTCTGCAAAATAATAGGAAGATTTCAATCAACGTCAAATAACGTAATCCGCCTTTTGCGCTATTCCTAATGCCGGTTTCGGCCGCAAGGTGGCGCTAGCGCTCACGGCCTTTTGGTCTGTTCCGGTTTAGCTGTCTGCTACTGTAAACATGTGCAGGAGGGGAGGCGGGTATTGTATTTCGCATCGTTTCGTCAGATTTTCTCACTGATGGAGACGTCCTTGGTAGTTTAGGTAAGTATAGTCATCAAGTCTAATTTGTACTCGTTTGTACAAGTATAATAAAAGCCGCTTTGTCAACAAGTTGGGCAATCAAAGCTCGTCGTTGTTGTTGTTATAAAACATTTGTTTAGTTATAGTAGACTTGCGTGTCATCGACTCGGGGATAAAGGATTTTTTGCAGAAGAAATACATGGTATAATAATTAGATCATTAAAAAATCAAAAATAAGTATAGCTATTAGTGCAAAAACTACTTCCTCAGTATTTATGAGAAGTTAGAAGACATATGGGACATTAATTTCCTGTTCAGTGTGTCTTTTCACAATAAAATTATGAAACACTACCAGCAGTCCCAACTGAGGCGGGTTGGGTTCTCGTTTATCACATTATAATCATACAGCTACATTAACAGCTACATGGTAGTCGGGTTAACTAATAATCCGATTATTTCTCACAGTACTTGATCAAACAAACTGGCCCCTGCTGATTGTTTTCAGTAGAGTGTGGTTTAATCAGGCTGAACTGCCGGCATGTTTTATAACAACAACAACGACAAGCTTTGATAGCCCAATTTGTTGACAAAGCGGCTTTTATTATGCTTGTACAAACGAGTAAAATTAGACTTGATGACTATACTTACGTAAACTTCCAAGGACGTCTCCATCAGTGAGAAAATCTGACGAAACGAGGCGAAATACAATACCCGCCTTCCCTCCTGCACATGTTTAGAGTAGCAGACAGCTAAACCGGAACAGACCAAAAGGCCGTGAGCGCTAGCGCCACTTTGCGGCCGCAACCGGCATTAGGAATAGCGCAAAAGGCGGATTGCAGGGACTTGTCAAAACAGGCTGTTCAATCAAAAATCTCTATTCTAAGTTTCTAAATTTTGTGACTTGGGAATATGATCGTAGCGTACAAGATATCTGGCACTACATTTATTAATTTTAACCTTACGGCCATATAGTCCATCACTCTCCATCAGATTACTTAGTATGTCTCTGAAATCATCGTGCTTGAATATTTGTATGTAATATGACTCAATCCGGTGATAGGGGCCGTGTGGTCATACCATTCAAGGTGTCCACATGAACATGAACACTAAAAGCGTGGCTCAGATACAAATCATTACATTATTAGCATACATGATCCAGTCAGAATATCGGCCAGTGGGGTCCTGCTACTTCTTGTCAGTACACCGACATCTGTTTTCACCACCATTGTACATTGCGTTTGATTGTACGATTTAAATCATGATGTCGCGCTGTCATCAATGAGCACCGTTGACCGATTATCTAGTGCAAGAAACAAAGTTGTGTTTTGTCATGTCATGACCGTTTCAAATTAATAATGTCGATCGTAAAATACATTCGATTATGGACGCGGAAATCCATTTGTGAACGACGGCTGGATGCTAACTGTCGGAGCTGGCGTCGATAACGAAATGAGGAAAATTCATATATACCATGGGTTATATATCCTTTAAGTTAGTTATATATACAGTACCGATTCACCGCACGGAGAGTCGATCCCTCAATTGGCAGAAGCTCGTCAACTGGGCAAATATTGTATAGAGAAGACAAGTGATTGTGACTGATATTTTGTCAATATTTATGCCATTTCCTCTGACAGATAACATTTATCCATGCTAATGTATCAAAGAGATTTTATTTAATGATAGCGCTGCTTCATAATGGAAATTGATATCGAGAGTATGTCCACTGTGCTTGCAGTG
>JAVTVY010032511.1:0-14121 GCA_036873755.1 Hanleya hanleyi
AATTCAGATTGATGTATTTTTTGCAATCGTGTCGTATAATGGCTGGTGGCGTATTATAGCTGATCCTCCGTCACACGTCCAGGTCATTCGGATGAGTTCTGTCGGCGTTGATTCTATTAGACAATTTCGTATAATTCGTCCTCGTGATTGTTTTGAATTGGCTTGTTGGTATCCGATCTGCTTTGAAAATCATACTAGTCAAGACTGAAACCACGCAGTTGATTGATATAATGAGCTGAATGAACGAACAAATAATATATTTTTACAAAGCTGAATTATGACACCGCCTACTTCAACAATCTCGGTTCTCCCGGATATCTTAAAAATACCCAAATAAAATCCTTAAATCCTATTTCGATCTTCATTCTCTCTCTCCTTTCTATACACTTCTCCGTATTCGCTCATGAACTGGTATTTTTCTTAAAATCGTGCATATCTAAAAATAAACGCAACCTACATAATGATATATACGCCCCAGCTTGCGTGCGGTATTCACCTTTTGAAATGGTGATATTTCTCTTCTTAAGGTGGTTATATGATTGAAATACTACACGCTGTTATATATGTCGGTCACACGAATAATAAACTTGCTTACGTGTGACCGCTCATGTGCAGACCTTTTCCGAGAAAGGCGGCCCTAAACTTTGTTATTCCTACGAGCGTATCTTCACATTATTTCTTCCTTTGTATTTCTCAGAATTACACTGGTGTGTTTTCAAGGTCAGCTGTTATACAGACATTGAAATGTAGATGAGCAGACTGTTTTACCCCTCAACCCGATTGGACTCGGGGGTATTGTTGGCGCTCGTCTGTCCGTCCATGCTATAGTAGACAGAAGTTTCGCTGGCGTGTGAAACATTGTAAAGAAACATTGTTGAAAGTTCGTTACAATTACCCATTTCAAAGACAGTTGCCTTAAGAGAAACGACATTTTAAAAATCGTTTCTTATAGAGAAATGACATTGAAAAAATATCCTGGTATGAAGATTCACCTTTTCAATATGTTTTCTTAGGTGGTTAACCACTTAAGACGTATCTTATACGCAAGAATAACCGCTTAATGTATCAATCTCATGAACGGATGAACGTGCCTTTTGTATGTTTCATTGTTCAGGTCCTCGTCTATCTGTCCATCCACTTTTCTGTCTATATATATTATGCTTTAATTCCAACAATATCTATTATGGATCTTCTTGTAATTGGTTTCTAAACTCCACTGGTGGTAAAATTATTTACATAATAATTTCCCTGTATAGGCCCATGCGAGATAAGTGGCCTAGAATTTGCTCCCGTTCGTACCTCTAGCTGATCAATTTCTGAACATGTAGTCTTCAAGTTTAGAGCATGCAGGTGAACTCAAGGGTGACAGACCGGTGGTAATATTAATTTTCCAGAAACATAGTGGGGGTAGAAGAACGTATAATCATTTGTTTACAAGCGGAAGAATCGAAATGATAGATGGTATACGCCAAAATAAAGCTCATGCTTTCGACTAGAGAATAAAAAATCTTTTTAAAAAATGTCGACGTCACAATGATGTCATAATTATCTGTACCTTTGCTGGGAGACGGGAAAACTTGACTCCCACTAATCTATTTGACCTATTTCAAGAATGGAAAAAAAGTATGAACAGAAACTTTCGTACAGGGGTCATTTTTAGTCGCAGTGCAAAATCTCGTGGCAAAGGATCAGGAGTATTTCCAAAATGGACCTCGAAAGGGGTACTGAATAATCTACGTTTTCGGCCAGATTTTAACCTTTTTTTTTCTAAAAAGAGCCTGGAATTAATTTGTTTTTCTGTCTTCAGAAACATTGGTGATAGAATTGGTTAGAAATCTTCAAAATCAGCGTTATAATCGACCACAAATACCTTCCAAGAAAGTGATGCCACCGCAGCAGGCAAAGTAGTTTGTTTTCCTTTTCTGTGGAGCGTTCAAATCTTGCGTTTAGCCGAAAGGTCATATTTTTTTAGTTTAACCGCACGTTTATTGCGACTTGATTGGCCGATGTTTTATATTCAGGATTTATCTAGAAGACCTGGTAAGTCAGTTGAGGTATTATAAATAATGGCTAAAAGTATAACAATAGATGGCAAAACGATGGCTCAACATCCGTATTTATGTCAGATCAAATGTCATTAGTGTAGGTGAACCTTATGGAAATAATTTTCAATAGGGTCAGCTGTAATATTACAATTTAGAAACGAAGAGCGCAACTAGATCAGAGGTGAAAAGGTCAGTTGTGTCTAAACAAAAACAGGTCCGAAAACTAATTGGATGTGTTCATAGCCATCTGTTATGCATGCATATATAATTACGCATACTGTTCCTTAGTTTTGATTAATTATCTCTAGGAAGATTAGATTCGCATTTCGGATGTATGAACAAGCGATGATTGTGCTGTCGCGATGTATGTTATCCCTATCTTCTCGGGTTATTAAACTGTTATATTTCGGTAGATACATGTTCGTTTGTATCTTCCACACCCAAACTAAAATGGCATGTATGTACTCTCCTCAGCTGTATGGTCTTTGTGCCGCACATTATGTATCTCATCGAGGGTATGGCATCTTAAGCCAGAGTACATAATTATATTATGACATTATAGCGAATTGTCGAAATACTAACTATGGGACTTTCGATGTGAAAATATTGCTATATTACAATACGCATCAGCTTATGAGGACCATCAATTGTTAGAATCGAGTAAATACCTCGGTAAGATATCCGACTTGTCAAGTCAAGCTATAAATCGGGGGGACGCAGAGCAAGAACATTAGAGGAGGTCAAACAACATTGTCATGGAGTCAAGCAATATATAGAAATTCAAATAAAGAAGTGTTAGAAAGATAAAAAGAAAACTAAGATGAGCACGTGGATTGAACCGATATGCAAGAGGTGGGAAAAATAAACGTCTGGCGAATAAATAGCAACCATATGACTCTACATGAAAGCTTACCAATAGGCACCATAGAATGCCGACTTATGGCAATGAGTGAGTGAGTGAATAGAATTTAATCTGATGGCAATGATTCAACAATTCTACAGAGTATTGGTGCATATTGTTTTGGCATGGCTTAAAAGACTATCGATCACGGTGCACACACTTCTAAACTGTAATATATCTATCAAACTGTTTCTCGAACCATTCTCCAACCCAGGAAGATTGCAAAAATCTCCCAGTCTGGAAGAGATACATTGGATACCAGCATTTTCGTTCACACTGGCGAAGCCCGGATTAACTGCGCGGACACAAATCATAGCAGCTGAGTGCAGGTATAGGGCTGCTTCAACTGGTTCACTCTTGTGATAACATATTCATGTTCCTTTCCAGAATCAGACCGATAGAGGCAATCGGGGATCAATGTCGTTCACTCTCACGAGATTGCCTAAACAATCGATGAAGCAAGATTTGTTGTGAAGAATTCTTCTGAAAATCTAGCATGTTATTATTTCATTGATTAGAACCGTGTGCAGAGTCAATGTGTGAGATATGTGGTGCTGATGAGTAAGGATATAACATTAGATATACGGGGATGCTAGAGAGATCGCATTCTAAAATAGAACGAAGATTCACAGGCTCGATAATGACGCAAGAGACAAACAACCCTATTCAATTTAAATAAGGAATGCCCTGTTGTTCCAAACTTATACATGAGACATTTACTGTTGATGTCAGAATGCATGATTGGTCCAGCGACATGTATTTATGCATACGACAGAGGTAGGATATGACATTACTTTTGCATAGATTTTAACTTTAGTGATACCTTTTATAGGCATGATAAACGATAAATCTTTCTGTTATAGACGAACTGACGTTGTTCTAAATCGTCAAATTTCTTATCGAGCAGGACCCTCGGATAGAATTAGATAACTAATCTTACAGATCATGTATGCCAAAACCTGGATGAATCCGCGTAATTTTATTATGGTTTCATGGCAATTTTCATTATGCTGGGCCAACCTATGATGAATAATGATTTTGACTTGAAACATTATATCCACCTGACGCTGAATCTTCGTTGTTCTATCTACGTTTATGATAATTACCACTCCTGCTCAGAATGCGCCAAAGAAGCATATAGCAGGTTTCCAGTCTCATTGGGTCAGCTTGTAATGGTGATTTATTGTATGATTGGTGGCCATTTTGTTTTCCAGATTTCGATGTTTTCCTTCAGCAAAATTCACTAAGGTTTTCGATATGTTAAACCTGGAATCTTTTTGTTACAATACTACCGAGATGCCTTATTCAGGAATTAGTGACGAGTTCCGTCCTATTCTTTTAGTACGTTCAACTGAACTGAATATAGGTGGAAATGAATGTATATTGTGAGGCTATTACGACATCATGACGACGTCTGGTGTCGACAAATCCTGACAAGTCCTTTATTTTGATAGGCCACCGAGGCAGCTTTTCATTCGTACAGTTTGTTACAGTAGTCGTGACGATGTTAACAGGACGAAGTGTATCCCAACCCCTAAATCCAGCGTGTGCCTATATGTTATCGTGGGTACCTATCTTTGTAATTTCGGGATTCTTCGTCACTAAGTTTCTTCATAATGACCCCAGTATGATAAGATATCATGCCAGATTTGTTTCGTCCAGAATTCTGTTCCATTCTGGAAATAGACATCTAGATTAGTCTCCGACATCTTTCCCTCCCCGATGACCGATAGAAGAAATTATGACGTCATTGTGACGTCGAAAAAAGAAACCTTCTGAGCTATCTCCGGAACGACAAAAAATGAAGAGCTGAAACTCCGTGACTTTATAGTTTTTCATATTGGGGTCATTTTGAGCCTATTTGCATAACCCCCCGAGCAGAGTATCATGGGAAAATTCAAGATGTCGGCCACGTGGGGTACCAGAAAAGTGATGGTTTTGTCATATTTCTTCAGAGTTCTGCTTTTCCGCGACGAAAAGTGAACAAAAATTATTTTATTTCACATCATATTAATATTTACAAATTTATCAGGCAGTTTTTGCGGAGAAATTACATAAATAAAAAAATCGGAAAATCTGACGTCATCAAAGCGGCCATCTTGTTTTTTTTTTACATTTTGTGGTAGCGCTTGGCCCAACGGTATTGTGTGGTAAGTTTCAGCTCCCTAGCTTTAGGGGTAAGAACAATAATTAGGGGGCGATTTCGCCCCCTCCCCCCCAGGTCACAACAGGTAAAAAAAAACACGCGCAAGTCAGATAGGGTTAGTCAGTTAAGCACATATGATCACAATTCCCCCTACTCCCTATACGAAATTAGTATCACCATTGCTCACGGCAAAATCGCTGTAGCTACTTTATGCCCACAAGGATTTGCGGCCGGCCACCATAATGGGATGACCCGAATACCCTACTCTTCTATTCTGTTTAGTCGGAAAATGGTCAGCTCGAGGTGCAAACGGGGCGACCATTTTGGTTAGAATTTTTTCCACTCTACTTCCAAAATATCCATGGAATGTTGCAATCGTTTTCTTTGATCTACATAAATCTACATCTTGCATGCACTAAAACTATGGAGAGTGGACAGGGAAGATAACCAGGGAAGATTGAGTTGTAATGTGCTGGGAAATGCAGTGCAAGTTCAAATCGTTTAAATCTTCACAACATTTACTACTCATGAATTACTATTTACCAATTACTCAGTTGGCTTTAATGATGCTCCAGGTGTATGTTTTTGAAATTTCCACGCCTTGGGACACTTTACAAATAGTAGTTTTGGTATCCATTTGTGCTACTATTTTCTTCACGAGGGGTCAGCAGTGAACCGTATATATCTAAGTTTATAGTATACAGAGGCTTTCTTTCTGAATGATGCACTGAATATAGCCAATGTTTACTTGCTATGTCTTCTGAATAAATGTATGAAACAATTTTAAACTGAATTTATGCAACTAGATAACGAAAGTAATTTGTATTACAACAATACAGTGTATTACTACATGTACAACGAAAACAACAAAACAACAACAAAATGTGTCATCACGCACCCCCCCCCCCCACCAGAGTGAAAGCTATTCTATGAAAATGATGAACAATACGAGAACAGTACATTCTTTCGGGGATTTTCTAAAAAGCCGCAGCGAAACAAAAAAGAAACATGGATAAAAGCCCCAGTGGACAAAAGCCCCATCCGACATTTATTTTCAGACCCGGGCAGCAACTTTTCACCTTTATGTATTTTTCCCCACAGCTGTGTGGATACCTTGTCACTTTTCATACCCCCGTACATAGTAGGTACAGATCAGGCCAGCTGAAAGGTTAATTTTGGCGCACCAACGGCGCGCAAACGAAGCGTGCCAACACAAAGGTATAGTGCGCCAATGCCCATGATTACCGCCTGGTCATTGTTCTAACTCTGTTGAATGTAGTCCGTCGACATGATTGAAGGCCGCGCGCTATCAGCACGGTCAGACAATGGCTGGAAGCGAGCTGCGGGAAGAGCCCGCTAGCGAGGTCTTTGTTAGCGAACTCAAGAAAATCAGTTGGGAGTCCACGTGGCGTTAATCGGCACGAATGTCTGCTTGTAATTCATACCTATTAAATAACATCAGGTGTATGAATTTGTGTTTCTGGCGAACACGTCGACCTCGATCAAGCGTATTTGCATTCCATCTAAAAATTTGTGAAAGGAAATAGATTCAATATTTTTTTTAATCATAAACACCGCTTGCAAAATGGATTGTAATTTGTGCTTCGTCGGACACCTGCTTTCAAAGTTGACCCAGACTTGCGCGTATCAAGGAATAGCGTTTCTGGTATTAAAGTGTGGGTATTTGTTTATTGGAAGCTTCATCTTAACGGCCGCTCCTCATACAGATATGCAAGTTCAAGTCATTCGTTTTTATATATTCAAAAATTCTTGCAAATTGTGTTAATTTTGACCATTCAAGAGTAAATGTCCGGGATTTTACTACCGGATTATGCAGTGTATAAATATTTAATCAGTGGGGCAAGAACCGATGAAACGAATTATGCAATACCCGTAACTTTTTACTAGAAATCGGTTGATTAATTTGATTGAAGTTTGATTAATCCCTTTCTGCGGATTTGTCACCAATAAAACATAACTCACTCCTCTGTGAAATAGATCAACCCTCATGAAGTCTGGCGTCTACACACAACTCCGCTATCCAGACGAACTTTGGTACAAGTGTTGGATGCTGTCTGAACATGCTAAATATAGCCCCGCGCGACCAGTTTATCCCCACGTCGCTTTTCGCGGGAAAATGAGAACACGTGTTTGAAATCTTGAACCATATTACTGCGCAGAAGTTATATTTTACTGAACCGACAGTATGATTCGGCAGGAAGGACACCGACTGATGGAAAAATCTTTCACTTTAAGTTATAATCCATATTACTGTGAAAACAGTACAGTCGACGGTAGTTCAATACGATTTCACTTGAGTACATGTACGTTTTTTGATTGAAATTGTAGTTTAAGAGCCGCTTCCCATTCGGATTTCGCGGCCCATCAACTCAATGTTTTATTTGAATTTCGCGGTAAATAAGTGACTAAATAAATGAATAAATAATAAATAACAATGAGAGATTACTAGGAGATATAAATGGAAGTAAATAAGAATCGCTATGTACAAGTTCGCATGGCTCTTTCTGGTACGTATACGTATATCATCGCAGGTTATTTATGCACAAAAATATGTTTTGCCGATAGTAAGTGAGATATTCAGTAAGACCAAGTAGAGTGATTTCTGTAATGAGAGACGAGGTGAGAATGGTAAAACGAACAGTGGACCCACATTATTTATGCCACATTTTTTATGGCTGAAGTCCCTCCCTCCGTCCCCAACATCAAGACCTACATTTCATATGTGTTAATGCATACTTCCTGTCGAACAGAATAACGGATGTTATATTGTCAGCAAGAAAACAACACTGTAAAGGTTAATCATCTCGTTAAGTTTGGCCTAAACAAGTGGATAATATAAACATAACAGTGCATTCTCTCTCTGACGGGGTAAAGCGATATCCCGCTTTCGTCCAACAAAATGCGCGTCTGGGTCTCATTTGAAAAGAAATGAAATGGCATTAACTTATTATTTAGGTAGAAATCTCTGTTATTGTTTCTTTTTTGTTACTTAGCTGGAACGATGTGTGGGCCATAAAGACTTGTTAATTCTTATTTCCTCATCGGAAGTTTCGTGTGCAACCTTTAACAGTCGGGCGGTAACGAATAAAGAGCATATACAAGTATTTGTCATTCTCTGTAAGGGGCTAATTGATCTTTTGAATTTCTGTGTATATTTTGGTTAGGCGGTTGTAACAAGACAAGCCAAAGAGACAACTAGTCTGACCGAGCACTGCATGTTGCCCCGATTATGACCTCGACTCGCCCGTGTGTCTGAATTTATACGAAGCTCTATTCATTTCATCTCTAAGGCTAGAGGGCTGAAACTTACCACACTATATCTTTGGGTCAAGCTCTACAAGAAAATGTAAAACAAATCCGAGATGGCCGCCATGATGACGTCACAGACGTCATTTTCTAAAAGAGCATTTTTGGTCAAAATCTTCGAATTTTTTAATTTTGTTTTTTCTTCGCAAAAACTGCATGATAAATTAGTAAATAATAATCTGATATGAAATAAAATAAGTTTTACCCACTTTTCTATACAGAAAAGCAAAAATTTTGAAGAAATATGACGAAAACATCACTTTTTCTGGTACCCCACATGGCCGCCATTTTGAATTTACCCATGATCCTCTGCTCGTGAGGTTATGCAAATAGGCTCAAAATGATAATAATGATGACCTATAACGTGACGAAGTTTCTGCTCTCCATTTTTTTGGCGTTCCGGAGATATCACATAAAGTTTGGTAGGGGGGCATTTTGGCACCCCCTCCCCCAGGACTGGTAGGGTTAATGGGGGAAGGAAGGGAGCGAGAAAAATCAGGGGATGTTTTTTGGTGATGCTAAGACATATGGTTTCAGTAAAATGCATAGAATCGCGTTGAATCAATATGCTGAATTTTTGTGTAATTTTTGAAATATGGCGAAAACATCACTTTTCTGGTACCCCCATGTCCGCCATTTTGAATTTACCCATGATCCTATGCTCGGGGGGTCATGTAAATAAGGTCAAAATGACCCCAATATGATAATCGGAGAAGTCACGGAGTTTCAACTCTCAATCTTTTGTCGTTCCGAAGATACGAGCAAAAAACCAACAGGGGGGGGGGCGTAAAGTGCCCCCTCCCCCCCCAGGCCAGGTAGGGTTAAAGTACAGGGGCGTCGGAAGCAAATTCAAAGTGGTACGGCCACTATCATATCACTTTAGGCGAGGGTCCAGGGGCTGCCGGAAGCTTCATCACAAGGTCGGGTACGGACCACGAAAGGTAGAATGCACCCAGAAACAACCTAGCGTGTATGACAAATTGGACAAACGAACAACGAATTCGTATGAAGAAAACTAATTTTTTGTTTCGTTGATAAAATAACGTGAACATCAAACGGCATCATGCATATGAACGTACATGTTACTTATTCACGGTCGGTGTTCAGAGCCGCTAACAAATTCACTGGCGCTTTGGACCGATCAAAGTCTTCTTCAACTTGGAAGCTATGAAAACTGCTTAGTTCGTTTGCTTTTCATTTTGTGTTTATTTCTTTCTTTCTTCGTTTTTTGTTTTTTCTTTCTTTCATATTTGGCGGATTTCATTATAATGGGGACCAATGGCTGTGCTTTTTTTATACAACTCAACGATTGAAGAAACTTCAAGAATAAAGCCGAGTGTATGTGAAAAGTTAGTGTATGGTTAGTAGATATAGTACATATAATAACACTGAGATATGTGACCAACTTAAGAATATAATGGAAATGAAATTTTTAAAACCTGTGTTTTAGGACAGACAAAAGTCCCACCAGTTTTGGAGGGTGAATTAGGTACGCATGGAACAAAAGAAAACAATATTGTTTTTTGCACTGAGGTATCTCATATTAAAGCTACAGTGTTGAAGTTTGATCTTAAGTAGACCAATGGTAATCGTAATTTGCAGCAAAGCCAGAAGATTAAAGTGTCTGGTTACAAACTAATATCACTTGTGTCTGTCCACATTTGATGTAACATTAGCAACATCAAAAACATATCAAAATGTGTTGTAAAACAGAACCATAATATGATTGAATGATTTTGTGATAAAATTGTCCACTGTTGTGGCCAATTTTATGTCTTTATGGACATAAAATATTTTGAATTTCATCTGAAATCAGCATCCAGAATGTTGCTAATGTTTCGCCTTGCAAAATGTCTGTCCTACTTTGTGTAACATTAGCAACATCACAATTATTCTCCAGTTTAAATATCAGAACCTTTAGAGTGCCTTTTATCCCCATTCTTGGTGTCAAATATTACAGTTCAACTTCTAAAACAACTGTGAGCATTGGAAATTTCAACTGAAGCCTCAAGAATCTGTTTGTCTCTTGTCTGTCCACAATGTGAAACATTAGCCACATTGAAACATTAGCAACACTACCAATTAGAATTTTTATCTATTAAAGATGTTAATCGACTATTTGGTTCAGCAAAACCTGACAGACCATTCACACTGTGATAAAAACACTTTTAGTTTGGATTATCTTATTTTCCTGCCCAATATCAGTTGAAAACATGCCAGCATGATGTGGACAGACATTTTGTAGCTAATGTTACATAAGTCTGTCCACATGTAACGTTAGCAACCAATGGAGAATGCCAAAAATAGTGTGCTTGCATAATCAGTTTACTAATTTTGTAATGAAAAGAACAAATAGATGAAACTGTGATAATTATTAAGGTAAAACTATCAGCAAAATCTGTTGCTTTTTATGAAATCAAAGCAAATGAAGACAGATGTCTGCCCACCGTGTCTGTCTTGTAATGCCGATTTTCACTCAAATTTCTATATAAACTGCTACAATTCAGTAAATATGCAGAATGAGATGATTTTCCTGCTTGTTTTCCTTCAAGAAACCACTGCCTTGATAGCTGATTCTGTTTTATGCGAGAAATATTTTATTTCTAAAATGATTCTATGTAGGTAACGTTTCAAAATGTCTGTCCACCTGTAACATTAGCAACATACTTTAATGTCCATTTATTGCACTACTGAATCCTCTGGGACATAAAGAAAATAATGGATCATTAATATATCTTCAGAGTTATCATTTTAACATATTAATGTTGGCCATTGTGTGCCATAAATATCTTGAACAGTTGTTAATAGTTGTCACTTTACTCAAGCATGTCTGTCCACATGTAACATTATCAACACAATTTTAACCTAAAAAAGGAAATTTTCTCATAGTAATATTTAAATCAAGGTGTCAGCACTGAATTGTTTAGGCTTATTTGTGTAATTACATTTATATATAAACTTGGAAAGCAGATAATGATGATAATCATTAAAAAAAAGATTAATTTTAGGAAATTAATGTTGCTAATGTTACACAATGTCTGTCCACATGTAACATTAGACACAACAATAACTTTCTTCTAAAATCTTAACGAATCGCCAAATAGGTGAAACCTGATTGGATTTATGGAATACAACTCCAGGCAAATCAATATCTTCAGCTTGGTGGACAAAATTATACTTGTTGCAAACAGAGAAAAAAAGTAAAAAAAAACGGTGTCTGTCCATCACTCAATGATGCATTGTGCACTTTGTTTTCATCTCAAATTTATGCTTTACAACTCCAAATCATCTGTTTAAATATTACAGGTCTTGGAATGCATTCCAGTTTGTAACTATGTTCAAAAGTTTTTCACTTTTCATAGTATAACTGGCAAGAAGTGAGTGAGTTGTTCTGCCATGTTAATATTGACATAAATTGACCAGGTTAGACAAAAGTTCTGATATATTTGATTTTGGGGTATAAATTATCCCCTTATTATTTGATTTAGAATGTTAAGATCTGTCGTCATCTTAAAATCAAATTATCTTGTAACATAGTTGAAATTTTTTGGAGGGATTTGAGAGGGACAATTTGGCCCCTATTATAATGAAATCTGCCAGTTACTCCCAACGTCGCCAGCAGAAAGAGATTGTCGCACATCTTCGCGATGTCGTCGAAAGGATAGAGAAATTAAACTGATCATGTGACAATGTTTGTCGGTGTTACAACTGTAACATTATATGATAATGAGCTAGCATGTGACCAGAAGCTTGAGTACCTGTATTTGAAATTATCGCTTGCGATTCAGCCGGGAGTTGCCACACACCTATAGCTTCGCGATCATGTTGGATAGCTCACACCGCAGTCGCGACCGTTGCTTGCGACGAGGTCGTGAATAAAAGCTATCGCACACCTAGCCGATTCCATGCGATCTGGTCCGTTTTTTATCGCTTACAGAATGGCGAAGTTGTGCGTCGGCCTTAACCCTTTGCATTGTTCACAGAGCCCAGGAATCCCGATGTTAAACTGCAAACAACACGATATAGCATGCAGTATTTTCAATGCCATTGCTGTCCTACGCGACAAAGGATGGTGATTGATGATAAATTTCTGTCAACGGATTATCTGGCGGTTCTGAATTCTGGCTGGAATGTCGGCACACATTGCCTGAAATACATGTAACTTGTCCTAGACATAGCAGAAAAAAAAAAATGTTCCGGACGACGAGAAAATCGGGGCGGGCGATGATGATAAACGAACTATTAAGTTTAAACAGCATTATTGACCGGTTTATATGTACCGGTATTCATGTAATTTAAATACACAAAAATGGCACATTCCAGTCATATATCGACGACAACCTCCGACTAAACCATGGGCACATACATGTTGTTCGATCAGCAAAAAAAAAAGTTAAAAACAACCTTCGATTTTCGCACAAAGAGGGAAGTGACGTTGACACACATCGGCACATGTTAATTCATCATCGCGAGTCAGTGTATCGATCGATCTGATAGGACCGATACACTGGCTTGGTTAGTTGCTCATACAATTCTGGATATAAATATATCAAGCGGTTTCCTCTGAATCAACTCAATCAGTGAACGCGCTAAGCTCATTGATTAGGCCAATCTGCAAGGAGAAATATGTGGCAGGGTTGAATTGCATCGTGGGCCAAACTGCTTTTATGTCAAACTCAAATCGACATTGGAAGTCAAAGCAAAAACCGCAGGCTTACGATACTGTCATGCTAATTCAAAACAACTGTGGGGGATGAAATGCACGAAATTGTAAAATAGAGGAATCTACTCAAGAATTCATTCGAATCAACAAGACTGTCCAGGTTAACTCAAGTGAGGATTTAGGATTTACCTAGACTTGTGAAGATGAAGTTTGGTATACGTTATACTTTTGAGATATGGGGTCTTCCTAAAATATCACTTCAAACAGGCTAAGAATTACACATATCTGGCAAATAGGTGGAAAGTTTTGTGCTCGCCTTTTCATAATTTTGTATGTTTCACAGAAGAGTGGATTATTTGATAAGAGCAAAGAGAAGCCTGCAGTGTTTTCTTTAGCTGTGACCACCTAAGTCAAGTCCGCTCCATTTAGAACTAGACGAGTTTGTTTAAACGAGATTCATGCTCACAAAAGCTGCGCGCTAAGTGTTTAAATCACAGTGCAATCAGCAGGTCCGGGAAATCCCACTGACTCGCGTATATACGTCAATTCGCATATACAGGTCAACTGACCATTGAGTGATAGGCCAGTTAGCCTATAAATATGGTTGTCGAACGAACATTCCTCGTTCACTGGAAAACGATCTCAAAGTGCAAGATGATACATGTATGTATGTGAGAGACACTTGGAATTGTACTCTAACTAACCTGCACATTGGTGACAAATACTTTTACGGCATGTCTCTGACACGAATTGACTAAAATAGACCCCCAACTTACCATTTCCCTCATTCTCGTACTCATGTTCATCTATCTGCATCAGATTTTCACAAAAATCAACGGAGCGTTTACATCAGCTGTCTATATCGTGGGCGCAGCCATTTGCAAAGACAGGGCCGCGTGCAACGCGAGAAAAGCGTGCAGTGGTCTTGCTGCAGTCAAATTCCTGCTAAGTCCGTTATCCGCATTCGGGAACTCCTCATATTTTGCACTTTGAAAAAAAAAGCTGTACGACGTGCAAAATATGAGGAGTTCCCGAATGC
>JAVTVY010032512.1:0-14420 GCA_036873755.1 Hanleya hanleyi
ACAACAGAATGAATCTTGCTATTGAAAATAACTGATACAAATTCTAAATTATTGTCTATTCAGGGCAAATTATTTGCAGTTATTCAAGCAGGTGGCCCTGTCTGGTTACAGTACTAACTTCAGCATATATATCTAGTGCTTTTGGGAGAGGGGAACCGTGAGTTGCTTTTCAGTTCATTTTTATTTTTGTTATTTCTTTGACATTAAGCCACAGAATAAATCCATGTTAGGGGTTATTGAAAAGTCGAATACACGGTATTTTCTTTTCTCTTTCTTTGTAAATACATCCGCAAAACACTCCCTGTAGTGCAGCATTCGAACATCGTGCTAGTGTTAAATGCGCGGTGTCAATTCAAATATCGAATAAATCGGTGTGTTCTAACGGTGAATTTCAGGTTCGCTGTATAAAGGGAGCATAGCAATCCTTCATAAATTTTTTTTCGAATTTTGCTAGGAAGATGCTGTCATTCAAGATTTTTCAGAAGAATGTTTTTCATTTCCGAATCGACGGCTTTAACGCGCATTCAAAACTCCGAGTCAGAGGAAATTCATGCAGCTGGAAATCATTGAACGAAAATACCCAAAAGCGGTAAATATAATACAAGTTGCAGTTGAAATGATCGGCAAATTAAAGTTGACTATGAAAGTACTCAGTTAAAATCATGATTCCAATTTGATATTTTTGGAACATCATCAGGTCTTGCCGGCATCATTGAAAACTGTTGACCGCTTCTCTTTTGCAGGAAACTAGCCCATGTTTACGTATACTATGACTGTCTTTTTGAATTTGGTGATAATACTGTTATATGGAATATGGAATAGGTCTTGGACGCTGATATTCTTTAATGGACGACGGCTGAATTATGAATGACGGACCAGACGCTTGTAATTCAATGATGCCGGCAAGATATCATGATGTTCCCAAAATATCAAATCCATATCGCTGATCAGTATTCCTGATGCATATCATATTCGTTGTAAAGTCGTCATCTAGAGAATGATGTATCTCGGTCATCCGTTGATTGTGCCTGTTCATATGAACACCATGAGAGTCTTGAAGTAAATGGGATCATATGTCCCCTAGCCCCGGGTTAAGCCGAATTAGACACAAGCTACGAACGTCATAGATCTTGCACACTACGCTCCTATTTTGCTATCAGCATGCGATATGTATCGCCAAATTTGGGAAACTTTGAGTATCATCCTGATTTATAACTTTCTGCAATAATGTTTTCTGATGTTGATTAAAATCGTCACATTTGACACAGGATCTAGCAAATACTACTAGACGAGATATGTATACGCCATATGCAGGCCTCACTGGCATATTGTTGTCCAGAAAGGCATAAGTTACCATGTCGAAATTGTAATGATCTCTTTTGTCGTAAAGTCGACGAGAGAGAATGCCCGCTTCATTTTTATAGAGATATAGGAATATGATGTGCCATTATGGCTGTCTGTAGTTTCCTTTAAATCCAGTGAGGGTGCACTTGATGATAAAAGCATGAAACTTTGCATAGTGATAGATAAATACATAGTTTAATAATTTTTGTAGGGAAGTTTCGCTGGAAAATTCGTATTTGGCCGCCATCTTGGATTTCCGAATGACCGCCATAAGAAAACATCGCGCGGTCGCAAATCGGCACTTCTAATATAAATGTCAATGTAAATGGCTATACCCACAGCAAAACACTTTGACACATCAGAATGGATGGATTTTCAAAATGGTCCCGAGAATGACATGACATGTGTAGGATAATAGATACCCAATAATACTCTACTTCTGTGTGATATATGGCGACGTCTGACACTTGTTCACATCGGTGATACGTGCAATTTCTGAAGTTAATCACGCTGGAGAGAATTCCCCGTGGAAGTTTCAGAGAATCGCGCACTTCGGGTTAGCCTTATTGCAATTAGTTCTCCAGACAATGGTATTGCATTCAAACTAGTTGTTCGTGATGGAATAAGCTGGCTTTTGCAAGCGGACATCAAAGTGACAGCCATTCACCATTGATTTCTCATCCTCACTCAAGTGGAGAAGAACGGGAAAGAAACGCACCCCAACTGTGACGGGTCTGTACGACGGTTGAATTTCTACTTTACTGGATATTGAATGCTTTCTACAAATATTCACCCTCTCAGGATCGTACAGAAGCACCAAGCTTGTTGACAAGCTATATACAACCTCTAAGTGAAAATGCATTCTTCAATGACGCCAACTGAGACTTGGACTTGGGACACTCGTGACAGGGTTGACCTAGTTTAGTCGACTTTGTTTGAGTGACAAAGTCATCCATGGATGGACATTCCGATTCTATTGTTGAGTTATGCGCGCTCGTACAAATGACGTCATACTTTTGGTCTTTTTCTCAGCTTTGAGAAAGCGGTGCACAGACAATCAACACCCAGATTCGTAGCTAAACCGAACACATATCATACTCCAAACAACTACTACTGGTCTTCAATTTTTGATCGCAACAGGGGCAGAAAAAAAGGTTGCCTAAAGGTGCCAACGGATCGGGACTTTTTTTAGTGGTCTGATGCCGCGAACCAAAAGCATCGTGGGTGCGTGCCTTTGAAGGAGCAAGAATTAGTATGTTCAGTCATTACTGAACTGAACAGTCACCAGTGACCATGAAGAGTCACCAGTGAACATGAACAGTCACCAATGACCGTGAACACTCATCACTAACCATGAACAGTCACCAGTGAACATGAACAATCACCTATGACCGTGAACACTATCACTAACCATGAACAGTCACCAGTGAACATGAACAGTCACCAATGACCGTGAACACTCATCACTAACCATGAACAGTCACCAGTGACCATGAACAGTCCTCACCGAACATGAACACTCATCACTAACCATCCGTCACCAGTGAACATGAATAGCCACCAGTGATCATGAACACTCATGACTAACCATGAACAGTCACCAGTGACCATGAACAGTACCCAGTGAACATGAACAGTCACCAATGACAGTGAACACTCACCACTAACCATGAACAGTCACCAATGACCATGAAGCTCTAAAGAAATATTAAATACACCGAATTCTCTAAGTTGATGTGACCTGACAGAACATAGAAAGAAACTACTATCACCCTCTGATATTTAACTGAAGTATAGCTGGATAGTTTCTCATTGTGTTTATGAGGTGCTAACCCAATAGATAATAACATTATTATCCCCATACTCTGTGAGTGAATCGATTTGAGTCCATCTCGACTGGAATCACTCCATTAACTGGAATCACTTTATTCTCACAAATATCGTTTGTTGCAATTACCTTTCTTCCAGATACAACGGATTATAACGATATGGTCTGATATGGTGAGTTAACAGAACATGAACTTTCACCAGTGACCACAAACAGTCACCACCGATTATGAACAGGCTCCACCCAACATGAAGTAATCACCGAACATGAAAAGGCATTAGTGAACATGAAGTCATCAGTGAACATGAACAGTCACCAATGACCACGAACAGTCATCATTGACCACGAATGAACAGGCTCCACCCAACATGAGCACTCATCATGAACAGTTACCAGTGAACAAGAATAGTCACCAGTGACCATGAACAGTCATCACCGAAAATGAACAGTCACCAGCGACCATGAACAGTCACCAGTGAACATGAACAGTAACCAATGACGTGAACACTCATCACTAACCATGAACAGTCACCAGTGACCATGAACAGTCACCACCGAACATGAAAACCCATCAATATCATGAACAGTCAACCGTGAACATGAACACTCATCACTAACCATGAACAGTCACCAGTGACCATGAACAGTACCCAGTGAACATGAACAGTCACCAATGACAATGAACACTCACCACTAACCATGAACAGTCACCAATGACCATGAAGCTCTAAAGAAATATTAAATACACCGAATTCTCTACATTGATGTTACCTGACAGAACATAGAAAGAAACCACTATCACCCTCTGATATTTAACTGAAGTATAGCTGGATAGTTTCTCATTGTGTTTATGAGGTGCTAACCCAATAGATAATAACATTATTATCCCCATACTCTGTGAGTGAATCGATTTGAGTCCATCTCGACTGGAATCACTCCATTAACTGGAATCACTTTATTCTCACAAATATCGTTTGTTGCAATTACCTTTCTTCCAGATAAAACGGATTATAACGATATGGTCTGATATGGTGAGTTAACAGAACATGAACATTCACCAGTGACCACAAACAGTCACCGCCGATTATGAACAGGCTCCACCCAACATTACTGAACATGAAGTCATCACTGAACATAAACAGTCACCAATGACCACGAACAGTCATCATTGACCACGAATGAACAGGCTCCACCGAACATGACCACTCATCATGAACAGTTACCAGTGAACAAGAATAGTCACCAGTGACCATGAACAGTCATCACCGAAAATGAACAGTCATCAGCGACCATGAAAAGTCACCAGTGAACATGAACAGTAACCAATGACCGTGAACACTCATCACTAACCATGAACAGTCACCACCGAACATGAAAACTCATCAATATCCATGAACAGTCAACCGTGAACATGAACACTCATCACTAACCATGAGCAGTCACCAGTGACCATGAACATCGTCACCAGTGACCATGAACATCATCACTGAAAACGAACAGTGACCAGTGACCATGAACAGTTACCAGTGAACATGAACAGTAACCAATGACCGTGAACGTTCATCACTAACCATGAACAGTCACCCGTGACCATGAACAGTCACCACCGAGCATGAACAGTCACCGCCGAACATCAACAATCATCACTGAACATGAGCAGTCATCACTGAACACGAACAGTCATCACTGAACATGAACAATCACCGCCGAACATCAACAGTCATCACTAACCATGAACAGTAACCACCGAACATGGACAGGCTCCCCTGAACATGAACATGAACATCCACAATCCATCCTCGCGAGCCAGTGTATCAATCGATAGGTTACAATCGATACACTGGCTTGGTTAGTTACCGATCGCAGTTCTGGATATGAATAACTTGAGGGGTTTCTGCTGAACCGAACCAATCAGTAAGCGCGCTAAAGCAGCTCATCAGGCCAATCCACAGCGAGGTTTGAGTTCTGACTGGTTTGAATTTCATCGCCGGCCAGACTACCTTTGAAGTTAGGCTGAAATCGACATCGGATGTCGAAGCGAAAACCGCAGGCTTCCGATACTGACGCGCTAATTCAAAACAATAAAATGTACGAGATTGTGTAATAAACACAACGACTCGAGAACTCATTCGAATCATCAAAAAGGTCCAGGTAAACCCTCTGCGAGGATTTAGGGATTGCCTGGACTTGTGTGCAGATGCCACAATCAGGCGTGACTCATGTACATCATACCCTGGGAATCGACGTAGAAATTCATTGGACAGTGATAAGGATTTTATGAAAAAACATCATGATATCTTACTGTCATCACTGAAGGTAACATCATGATATCTTACTGTCATCACTGAAGGTAACATCATGATATCTTACTGTCATCATTGAAGGTAACATCATGATATCTTACTGTCATCACTGAAGGTAACATCATGATATCTTACTGTCATCACTGAAGGTAACATCATGATATCTTACTGTCATCACTGAAGGTAACATCATGATATCTTACTGTCATCACTGAAGGTAACATCATGATATCTTACTGTCATCACTGAAGGTAACATCATGATATCTTACTGTCATCACTGAAGATAACATCATGATATCTTACTGTCATCACTGAAGGTAACATCATGATATCTTACTGTCATCACTGAAGGTAACATCATGATATCTTACTGTCATCACTGAAGGTAACATCATGATATCTTACTGTCATCATTGAATATAACATCATGATATCTTACTGTCATCACTGAAGGTAACATCATGATATCTTACTGTCATCATTGAATATAACATCAGGATATCTTACTGTCATCACTGAAGGTAACATCATGATATCTTACTCTCATCATTGAATATAACATCATGATATCTTACTGTCATCACTGAAGATAACATCATGATATCTTACTGTCATCACTGAAGATAACATCATGATATCTTACTGTCATCACTGAAGATAACATCATGTTATCTTACTGTCATCACTGAAGATAACATCATGATCTATTACTGTCATCACTGAAGGTAACATCATGATATCTTACTGTCATCACTGAAGATAACATCATGATATCTTACTGTCATCACTGAAGATAACATCATGATATCTCACTGTCATCACTGAAGATAACATCACGATATATTACTGTAATTACTAAAAACTGTTGACATTTCAAATTATCATTCATTACATATTTGGAATTGATGGACATCGATTATTGTCGCCTAAATTCTTGTGTGGATGATGACTGATTGTTGAATGTCGGATCTGACTCATATAATTGCTTAACATATATCAAATTTGATATAATCAGATTTGACAGTTTGAATTTTCCCTGAGAGGAACACATTTATGTTTATGTTTGTATCAGCTTACAATATTCTTCATATTATCGTGATGTGTGTCCTACTTCAATTAACTGTAACCATGTTAACGGTGCACTATGCCGATTACTACTTCAATTAACTGTAACCATGTTAACGGTGGACTATGCCGATTACTACTTCAATTAACTGTAACCATGTTAACGGTGGACTATGCCGATTACTATAATTATCATATTACCTGTCCCGTATATATTTTCAGCATAAATAGGTTGGAGGACTTACAGTTTTCTTTATGACAAGTCTTCGCTAATGGTATTTATATATCTCCAATCGATTCTTGCTCGCCCATGCCACATGATTTGATTTGTGTGGTACCGTTATTTGATTGATGGTCGAGATGGTTAAACAACCCAGAATGAGTCTCAATTCGTTTCTCATTTATTTATATACTGGTTATCTGGTTTCAAAGATAACGTCATGGTCATCTGCGAATTGGAAGAAACAGTCTGTTTTCAGGATAAATCTTTAACCATTACTGATATTCCAAACCTGGCAGGAATTAGTACAGTCAGCACCAACGTGTCGCACCAGTATACAACATGTGTTTAACGGGGTCGAATTGTCTGCCAATGGAGGGGCTCAGTGGAATGGTAGGTTATTTACAAAAGCTGGGGCGGTTATACTGAGAAATTCGATCGGTTCAGTTGTGTATGACTCCCCTACCTACGGAGCCGTAAAAGTGACATGCAAAAAAAAATTATCTCGGGCCCCGACTTATTATCTCGGGATCCCGTGATATTATCTCGGGGCCTGATTTAATTATCTCGGGATCCCGCGGTATTATCTCGGGGCCCGACTTAATTATATCGGGCCCCGACTTATTATCTCGGGATCCCGAGATAATTAAATCGGGCCCCGAGATAATATCACGAGATTTTTGCATGTCACTTTTACGGCTCCGTACCTTCCCCCCAACAAACGGATACTTTTAGAATGATTCGGATTTGGAAATTCACTTTTTGAAATATTCTTAGACCATTTGGCCCAAAATTATTGGGTCACAGCGACCGAATAATTTCTGCAGTGCAACCACCACATAAGCAGACCTTTATTCCCCGTCAACCGAAATAATAGGGGAACATCCAAGATTGAATTTTCCATTCCAGATATTTCCGAAGTTATTCTGATAGTTAATCTACCCAAACTTAATTCCGCCATTTCGGATTCTTTGACCTAAAATACGCATACAACCCAGTCATTCACACTTTTATCTTCCTCAGTTTAATATCTGTTAATGTTACTGTTTCTCTGTATATGCCAATCATTTTGGGCTATTAACATGCAGACAATCAATAGAACAATGGTTGTTTCTTGATGACGATGGGAAATTTGACATTCGAAATTCGATCATGTTTGGGTTTTTGTTGTTGTTTATTTTCATCAAACGTCGATTAACCACCAGAATGTGTTGCTTGCAGTAAGTCATGATCCATAGGAAATCGTACAATACCCACATAGTCAAGAGCATACAGTGTTTCATATTCCAAAACTTCGGACTCGATAAACAATCTTGACAACATTAGCATAAAACCCGTCCTTAGGGAATGTGCTGTTTTGACTGTCACCCTACCCACCATTCTCGTGGCATCAGATTGTATTCCCGCTACTGTCAGATAGACCCTCTGCACTGGGGTTGAGCTTTTGTGCGCATGGCTCTCGGCCAATCAGCATCGTCCCTTTGTAAAAGTCGCGGAGTGGGCTCATGTCACAGCTAAACGCGACCTTGCACTGTGTTCTTGTCTGATTTAGCATAAAACTTGTTAATTTTTTTAAAGATATACTTGACGCATTTCTAATCTCTCTCGTATGAAAATACATGTTCCCATGTCGATCAAAAAGCGATACAGGCCGACTGCGCATGCGAGCCGCGCTTTTCTGTAGAGTGCATTCAGGGTGTATTACACGGACAGTTTAGGAGGTCACAAATTCTGATATTGGAAGAGTGCCTACCCATTAGAATCTGCCTCTGATACTATCCTGCAAATCTGGCAATGGTTACTTTGACTGTCAACCTACCCACTAGAATCTGTCACCCTACCCATTAAAATATATCACCCTACCTACTAGAATATGTCACCCTACCCACTAGAATCTGTCACCCTATCCATTAGAATCTGTCACCCTACCCACTAAAATATGTCACCCTACCCACTAGAATATGTCACCCTACCCACTAGAATATATCACCCTACCCACTAGAATATGTCACCCTACCCACTAGAATATGTCACCCTACCCACTAGAATGTGTCACCCTACCCACTAGAATCTGCCTCTGATACTATCCTACACATCTGGCAATGGTTACTTTGACTGTCAACCTACCGACTAGAATCTGTCACCCTACCCACTAAAATATATCACCCTACCCACTAGAATGTCACCCTACCCACTAGATTCGATACGATATGATACGATACGATACGATACGAATTTTATTACGATCAAAGTAAACGTACAGTGATCAAGGGGAAGTAACTCCCAACATAAACAAAAACACTGATTTCAGCAATTATAAACACATACACTGATAGGATGGACAATTCCAATAAAACCCAGTGACGTATATATACAGTACAAATTATGTTTGCGAGTGTGAAAAGCTATAGCATAAAACAATGATTTTATGCTGAGGTACGATATTTATTTATATGAAATCACACCATACCACAAACTGTCTACAAAACTAACACTTACCATGGTGCAATTACAAGTATGAACTAATTTCTGGCAGGGGGTCTGGTGAGCATTTTGGTTCCTAACATTAGCATTTCATTAATGAACTTTCCGATTGTGGGTGTTATATTGGCCTCACTGTTGAGAATAAAGAGAAGTTTTTCATTGTTTGTCATGTTTGCAAAGTGGGTGTCATGAGTTTGTATAATTTCATAGAATATTTTTCGCTTGGGTTCTAGAGATGGACACATACAAAGAAAATGTAACTCATCTTCCACAGAATTTGAGTTACATAGTCTGCATATTCTGTTAATTCTATCTGTTTTTGTAGTTCTGCCCTTTTCTATTGCTAAATTATGTGCGCTTGTTCTTAGTTTTGTAATGGCCTGTCTGTAATTTTGGTTTGTAACTCTGTCAAGGTATAAAGCTTGTCCCTGTATTGTTGGTATCTGTTTGTAGCATGACAGTTTTACTGTTTGTTGGATTTTTTGAATAGAGTAGTTGTAAGAAGTTGACATTTGCTCTTTACATTGCTCGATTGTTGGACAGTTTTTAAGATCAAAGTGTTTATAAAGGGTTGGAATATAGCTGTACCATGAAAGTTTGTTGCTTTGGTGCAATTGCTTACTACATAAGTAAGCATCACTGAGCAAATAGTTATCTATAGTTTTCTCCAGTCTTTCATTGTATTTTAAGATAGCAGTGTTTATATCTATTGTAAGTGACTGGCGACCAAGTTCACGTTTGCATGCAACATTGGTACTGTGTTTATTTACTCTGAGGTTGAGTTTACAAAATTTTGTATGAAGTTTTTCAAAGGGTTTATTTTCATTTAAATCAAAGTAGTGCTGATTTGCATGCTTTAATTTACTAATGTATTCTGTTCCCCAGATTTCACAATTATATAGCAAAATAGGTGTTATAAGTGTATTAAAAAGTTTTGTATATATTGCTGGTGGGGGATTGTTACCATTAAATGACATGTATTTTGAATAGTGCTTTTAATGCCTTTTTATATAACTCGTCTCGTGTTGGTGTGAAGTTACCTTGAGAGTTGACTGTGCATCCAAGATAGGTATATTGTTGTGTTATTTCTAGGTTATTATTGCCAAATATAAAAGTTGGGTGACTAGTGTTTCTGCCTCTTTTAATTATCATGACTTGTGACTTATTTGTGTTTATAGTTAAATGCCAAATTTTACAAAAGTTTTCCAAATGGTCCAGGCATGATTGTAATCCTTCTTTTGATTCTGAAATTAAAACTAGATCGTCTGCCCATAGTAAATGCGAAAGTTTTAAAGTTTCGAGAGTAGCAGGTCGACAGGTTTGTTCAGGAAACGATAGATCGTTTAGGAATATATTAAAGATTGTGGGACTCAAGTTGTCTCCTTGCTTTACCCCAATATCAGATTTAAAGAATTCTATACGAGATCCATTAATTTTTACACTAGTGAGACTTGTTGTGTACGTTGCTTTTATTATCCTGTAGAATTTGCCATTTATTCCTTCCCGTAGAAGTTTAACAAGTATGCCAGAATGCCATACCTTGTCAAATGCTTTTTGCAGGTCTATGAAGCATAAGTATAGACTTTGTTTATTACTTGTATATTTTTGAATAAGCGTTTCTAGAATGAAGTGGTTGTCAGAGGTTCTTCTATTTTTTCGAAATCCTGATTGGTTGTCTTTAAGTATGTTGTTTGATTCTAGAAATTGGTTTAGTCTGATATTTAGAATGGACGAGAAAAGTTTGCCTAGGCAGCTGAGAATACTTATCCCCCTGTAATTATCAGGGATAACCCATTGGACCTTTCTTGTGGACAGGAGTTATACAAGCTTGTGACCACTGGGTTGGTAGAATTCCAGAGTCTAGGATTTTGTTAAACAGTTTATTTATTGCAGGCATAATGACATCCCTACCATGTTTTAAAAGTTCGTTTGTGATTTGATCAAGGCCACATGATTTATTGTTTTTCAAAAGGTTAATGGCATGTTTAATTTCCTTGTTAGTTATGCGAGTGTCAAGATTTGTTGAAATGAAAGGTTGGTCTTCTAGGTGTTTAATTTCCTGTAAGATGTCTTCATCACTCTGAGTGTCCGATAGTTCTTGTGTGTTAAGTGTTACGAAGTGATTATGGATGTCTTCAACAAGATCTTTTGGTAAATCTACTTTATCTTTATTCTTATCTATAATTTCATCTATTATTTTCCAAAAATGCTTGGGGTCCTTATTTTCCAGGTTTTCGAGTTGTTTATATAGTTCATGTTTGTGTTCCCTTGTAACTTTTTTTTGTGTCTTCTTTAGTTTTGATTTAAGTGAAAAATATCTTCCTCGTATCTGTGGGTCACTGGGATATTTTGTTAATAAATAAGCAAGATTGTGAAGGTCTGATTTAAGTTTGGTTATTGTGGGATTGTTAATTGGTTGATGTTTATGCCCCGTTTTTGTCGATTTTCTGCGTGTGGGGGGGGGGGGGGACTGTTTTGAAGGCTGCATTTAAGAGAATATTTCCCAGTTCACTAGTAGCTGAATTGATGCTATCTTGGGACGACATTAAATCATCGTCCATAAAAGATTGTATATTGTTAAGCGAGACCGGATCGAGGAGTTCTAATAGAAACTGTTTCTTGTTATCTTCGTGTATTTTAGGTCTTTGTGGGAGTGGTATAGTAGGAATTTCCCGTCTGCTTGGTTCAACAAATTGACATTTAATGAGGCCTGCTACAGGGCAGTGTACAGAAGCTGTATGTGGTGTTTTGACATTCAAGCAGATGAAATTCTGCATGAAGTTTTCAGAACAGATGTAATAGTCCACTAGACTTGAGCCCAGTCTTGTGTGACATGTATATTTGCCTAAATAATCTCCCGGTGTTCTACCGTTCAGAATTCTCAGCTGTGTTCCAATGCACATATCTAATAACTTGGTACCGTTAGTGTTTTTGTGTATGTCTTGAGATTGTCTTGTGTTTATGTGACTGTCAATGTTGTAAGTCATCACAGTCATTTTGTATGAAGTCTTGTAAAGGTCCGTTTGGTGAGCCGGTCCTCGAGTTAAAATCTCCTAATAGCAAAATGTCTCCTTTATTTGAATAATCTGCAATTTCAGATTCAAGGTCCATAAATTGTGTATCAAGGTAGTCAGAATCATGAGGTGGAATATAAACTGAGCAGACATATAAGTCTCTTGTCCAGCCAAGGTTAGGGCCATCTATTCTAAGCCAGAGTGTGTATGAATTAGTTGTAGGTATAAGCTCTATATGTGATTCAAATTTGTCACGGTAGAGGAAAAGGAGACCCCCAGATTAGGATGTTTACACCTTGGACTACCCTATCCACTAGAATTTGTCACCCTGTCCACTAGAATATGTCACCTACCCACTAGAATATGTCACCCTACCCACTAGAATATATCACCCTACCCACTAGAATATGTCACCCTACCCACTAGCATCAGTCACCCTACCCACTAGAATATGTCACCCTACCCACTAGAATCTGTGACCTACCCACTACAATATGTCACCCTACCCACTAGAATATGTCACCCTACACACTAGAATATGTCACCCTACCCACTAGAATGTGTCACCCTACCCACTAGAATCTACCTCATCGGTCAACGCTTACTTTTTTTCTAGGCTGCCCCAAATTGGCGTTGGATGCCCTTTTTAAATTCTGCTTCACCTACATGTAGGTTACTCCCAGTGATTCCACATCTATCCTGACAATGTTTCGCAACCATTCCACCAAAACTTGACCATACCGGCTGGACAAATGTTCCGGGTTCCCAATGGGCCTGTTTTTTTCCTCCCTTGAAGGTACCCGCTTCAATAATATCATAATCCTATTTCGATGACGATATATAGGACTACACAGTTGACATTTTGTACATATACATTCTATGTCCCAGGGTACCTGTGGGTGTGAAGTACCTTTTTGGATATTTTATATATGTTATAAGTCACTTTCCCCAAATCCTCTAGCTATGCTGATAAAGTTGTACGACCTTTCGACCACCAAATATACACAAACAGAGAGAGTTTCCAAACTTATAGTATGATATATACAAAGACATTTGATATGTAATTGGAACTCTCCTTTATGAACACAATAATTTTGCCCATTCTATAGCCATATTAATAATATAATAATAATAATTATATGAGTGGTGGAATGATTTTATTTCACGAGATTTCTGACCAATATGATATATTACAAGTTAGCTTTTGTGCTGGGGTACTGCACTCGGTTTGGAAGGAGGCGACAGATTCATTTCTTTGAAGCAATAGTCATTCGTATGATTTATGGATTCATAAGAGTACCGGCAGAATTTGACTATCAAAAGCAGGAAATTAATCAGGATATACGAAGATTCGCATTTCCCCATTAACACATCTCTGTGAGAAAGATCGATACCAGATATAATATATATCAATAGACTGTCACTCCAAGCCTGGAATTAAGGCTATATATCTCACAAGGATACACGGTTTAATGAAAAATCCAACCCTCTCATCTTTATAACTGCCGGGGATATCTGACTATCTGGTACTATTTCTTCATGGGTGTATTGGTAACCAGATATTTATGTGTAATCTCAAATTGACAATATTGGAAATCGAATTAGGTGGTCACCAGCAAGAGTTTTTATAAGCATGATCAATGACGTTAAGCATTAAATGATTCATGTTGTTTTCCCATTTAATGATTTCTTGAATTGTACCATGGAGAACTTGGTATCAGAATTTGGAACATTCTTGATTTGTGAGGTTTTATAACAATTTTAGTCTCCGTTGTGGAGATTTAGTAATGTCCTTGGGTATATTATGGATAACAGCGAAGTAAATTGGGACGTTCTTGTTTTAAACGTATTCTGAAAAATTTGAAATGATTGGAAATCGGCTGAGATCGTCACCAAGAAGGGTTTTCATGATCATTGACTTTCTATTGAACTTCACCGAGCATTGGATGATTCATGTTGTTTTTCCCCATTTAATTGGCTATATCGAGTGATTTCTCGAAGAAGAACTTGGCATATGAATGTGATAAGGTTTTTGATAACAATATTTGCTCCATGAACACTTCTTTGTGGAGTTTTTATAATGTCCTTGGATGTATTATGAATATCAGCGATTTAAATTGGAAAATTCTTTCGCCTGGTTTGAAACATAATATGAAAGAT